>JABXWE010036311.1:0-21232 GCA_014611495.1 Limonius californicus
TGGAAGTTTGAAACTTCAAACTCCTTTAATTAATAAACGAAAAAAGATAGGAAGCTGGGGTTTTCACTGAATCGCTCAGTGCGTAATGGAGCATATGAATATGCAAAGAAATATTACACTCGTGGATATATGTAAGCGCACCGGCCCCCTCCCCCTCTTTTTTAGAAAAATATTTTTTTTATTCTAACGGTTGTTATTTGTTTGCGTCAAAGAATCTTTTTCCGCGAAAATAAAAAAATCGATTTTTTATGCCCTACAAAATATAATTTCCAGGGACTTAGAAAATTTTACCTCGGTAGCAACAGCGATCGGTACTAGTTAGACCGCGCGACGTATATAGTAGAGAATGAAGTATGCCTGGTTGCATATTAAAAGGAAAAAATTAAGGGGCACCGCAGATATTTGGCGGGACTTCTTACAAACCTTGTAAGTCTGTTCGTTACGAGGCAAGGTTTTAGGATAGCGCTTGAACAACCGTTTTGAGGAAAATAACTCTACTATTGAATAAAGATGATATGAACAGTTTCCAGTATGGGAAAGTCCAGGGAGGCAGTCGCGTCCACTTATTGCATTATAAGTTGGCATTCTTGAGAGGAGAACAGTAAAATAATTATTCTATCACCATAGCAATGATGGTAAAACAATTATTTTTTATTCACACTAACTACAGCAGAACCATTATAGCTTTGCGGTTGAGGTAGGCCATGGAAGGCGCTGTGATCATAATTGCTTCTATTAATTTGGTAATATATGAAGTGTGTCGGCCTCGGTGGTCTAGTGGTTAGCGCATTTACCTTTAGATCCAACGGTCGCGAGGTCGAACCTGGCCGAGGTCGTTGAGATTTTTCCAGCGGTGAAAAAATCTGAAAGTGCGCCTTCTGTGGGATAAGAAGTATGGCCGTAGGTCCCGTGCCACTGCGATGTGTGACACGTTAAAAATCACTACTGGAGTTGGAATTGCCCCAGATAGGCAAAATTCATACTAAAGGTGGTGTACAATAAGCTAATGGTGGCTGCAGTGCATAGAGATGCTTGGAAAACCGGGTCCTAGATCTCGCTCTTTTAAATCAATCGCTCAATCATCAATACATGAAATGAAATACAGCGCTGTCGTAAAATGTCCTCCCCTCCTACTAACTTTTGAACGACTTGATATTTCTTCACAAAATTTTGTGTTCCGTAATGGGAGACTAAATACTACTTTCTAGCTCATATTTCAATTTTATAACTTTCAAAATGGTGGGTAGGCGCCATCTTGAACTGCTCGGCCAGGACAACAACTTTTCCTTATGGCATTTTCCCGTAGCTCGTACCGTTCAGCCGTCAGGGACGTGCAACCGACCCGCTGCGATGACGTGAACATGTACTAGACGTCGATTCGTGATTCGACTTTAGACACCCCTGGCCAACAACAAATCCGGACCGCAAATCACTCCAGCCAAAAAAAATTTCCTGGTGCCTTCTTTTTTCCATAAACTTGTTATTTTCAATCATCTATCATTTTTTACTGGACGAATATTTTTTTATGAAACTCAAGGATCAGATGCAGAATTAAAATACCTTTCAAATGTAACTCGACCCCCATTACCATTTAAAAAAATAGTTCCGGATGGCGCCTAGACGCCATTTTGAAATCAAATCATTCACATGTTAGTAGGGGGGATGACATTTTACGACCGCACTGTATATGTATGTTTTAACTGTCAAGAAATCAGTAATGGCGACTGCAGGAATTATTCGTAAAATTTGTTTTCATACTGCAATGTTTGTTTGTTTGTTTTGAGTGGGCGCGATCTCCTACGCGGTTTTCCAAGCATCTCTATGCATATCGGCCATATTTGATCCATTTATCACTGCATAATTACTTGAATATAAAAGTTATTAGTACGCCACTGATGTATCCTGTCATTTTATCTAAATAAGGTTAACAAGTTAATGTCAATTTGATAGAACTCAAAAACTGTTACCAATATGAAGCTTAAAAATTACTAGATTCCAATATTAGTTCCGTTTTTTGCCGCCCGAAAATTTGCATTGGTTCTGCTGTACATATAAACTAATCAATTTAAATGGGGTGTAAGATTAATGGACCATAACGAGTACAATTGAATAACTTTTTAAACACACAGTAGTACAAATACAGGGTGGCCGACCGAAATCGAAACGGGCGTGTTATGTTACATTAAACCTCAATTCTTGGAAAGCCGCCCGAACACGTCAAATTCATTTGCCAGAGGGACATGTATACGGCTATTTGCGTTCACCTAGCGTCAATCCCAAAATTGGGGTGAATTTCACCCGAAGAATTTTAAATGACAAGGGGTAAATGGTACCGAGGAATTTGCTCTATAGTAGCGTTTTTATTTTTGGAATCCCAGCATTAGTTCTCACGGAAATGCCCTCCAATTTGTTATTGAGAGTTATTTGACGGCATTCGTTGATTATATGTTGTCGTAAATCTTGTACAAAATCGGGTTGCATTATGTTTACTCTTTAAATAACCCCAGAAATTGAAATCTAGCGGAGGTTAATCTGCCGACATTGCGGGCCTCTTCTTCCAGTCCGTTGATCCAGAAACGGGTAACTTAAATACTGTAAACAACCGTCCTGCTGGCATATTAAATGATTTTGGAGGTAATGATTATCATTCTCAATAATGTCATTGCATTCGCCGGGAAAACATGTGTTAAAAAGAAAATTTGGATTATTTATCGCCCTTTCACTTATAGCCTCACAAAATTGCAAACGGCGGTCTAAGTCGTTTTTACGCAAATGAATCTTGTAGGGATAAAACTTGTGATGTTTCAAAATTCGTTGAATACTGGAGCGATTAATACCCGCTACTATAGCCATTTGCCTTGTACTCAATGTAGGTTCGACAACAACGCGACCCAGAACCGCGACTTCCACCGCTTCATTTCTTACCGGATTTTAGGCTTTTCGCTTTTCATTTGTGACAGACTAACTCCAAGACATACTTGCGATTCACATGCTTATCTGTATGTTACTGGTTGAACAATTCGGCGTTTTGCTGGTACATTCATTGTTTTTGAAGAAAAAAGCAATTATATCAACTCTTTCTGAAATCGAATAAATTACTTTTGATATTATTATTATTATTATAAATGTTCAAAAAAATAACGACAACTACGAAATACCATTTTATCATTTTTGAGTAAAATCACCCCAATTTTGGGGGTCAAAACAGATAAACGAGGTGACCCGCGTTACATGTCCCCTGACTAATTCATTTGATAAGTTTGGGCGTTTTCGAAGAATTGAGGTTCAGTGCACAAAACACGCTTATTTGGATTTCGTTGGACCACCTTGTATAAAAGTTATCCAGCAACCACTAAATTGAAAGAGTCTTATACAAATACCTTTGTGAAATATCACATTATTCCTCTCTCTTGTTTCTAATATGCAAAATGTACACAAAGGAAACTATAAACAATAAATTCAAACATACACAGGTCCAATGAAAGTATTAATAACTAAAATTGCTAGTTACAGAAATTTAAAACTTGGAAAATGTCGAAAGGACGTATGTTTGATCCAATTTACAATACAATTATTTTAAATTTAGAAAAATTAAATCTTGATTAAATGCATTAATAAGTTCCAAACAAATTTAAACTAAACTATTTCAAACTTTTAAAGAAAATCTAACATTCCCTTTCTAGAATTGTAAAGGATTTACAGTTATTATAATTTTGATAGTAAATATGTTCGGATCCAGTTAAAAAAATGTAGTATATGTTTCAACTCCTATTTGTTGCCTGAGATGGCGTTCGGTGCAACATAATACCATAATTAAACAAATTATTAATTATGTAGGGAAGACTTTAAAGTCTCATTTTTCTCAAGTGTGAAGATTTTAAACGAATTTTTTAGGAAGGCAAAGTTGCAAGGGCACGTGATATGTTCTTCCATGGAGATGCACATTTTTTACTGTACACAGAAAGATATCATTTTTTTAACAGAGTCAGGATAAAGGGAATTCGCCATTTGGTGTTTTATCAGCCTCCAATTTTTCCTCATTTTTATTATGAAATCTGTAATTTAATGCAGGCAGGTAATGATTTATTATAAATTTTATTCTATTGACAAATCCGAATTTTTTAGGAAGCCAATATGAATAAGAAAGTTGGTAGCATGTCCAACATGACAGTAACCATTTTATACTCTAAATATGATGTTAATCAGCTTGCTGGAATTGTAGGAACAGAAAGAGCAGCCAGAATGGTTCAGTCAGATAGGAATGTACATATGCTTGTTACAGATGGTAAATAATATTGTAAAAAGTTGTTCATAATTTATTTCCTAAATAAAAATATTTTTACTAGCTATTGTTTTTAATTTTGCCTTACAAATATAACAAAAACTGGTTATAAAGGAAACATAATTAGTGGTTTGTGTAATACATTATATTCAGAAAATATTTATTGATTTTTAGCTAACAAATGCAATTATTGTAACAATACAGGGTGAACTATTTAAATCATGATCTTCAACATGGTTTCAATTTGATATACTTACTAGTTTTATGTTGATTTTTTGCCAGTTTAACATGATTATTTTCGTCTTTTCAATTCTTTGCATTTTATTATTTAGACGAGCAATGTGGGACCCTGCTATTATGATTGGATCAGCCCTATGTGGTACTTTATTATGTACTTATATAGCAGACGCCCACAGTAGGGGAAACTAAAATTTCAGGGAGGTACTTCTGATGCAATAAAGTCAAAAGCCCTTATTACCTCTGGGTCATTCCACAGCAAGTCAACTTATGCTTGAACTGAAAAATAAAATAACTTTCTAGAGATTTATATAATAATTAAGATAACAGAAGCTAGTATTTATGAATATTTATAATAACAATATAAACTAATCAATTAGAAATGTAGAGGAAACTCCGCTTAAAACAAAAGAAACGCATAGTTCGGCAACTTTACGCCCAATAGATAAGTGCGTATTTCAAAAACAAAGAAAAGTTAGAACATGCAAGTTTTGCTTTTTATAGGAATGTTTGAAACATTAACACTGTGGCCTATATATTTATTCTAAAAATATCTTATTTGGTGTCTTTCACAAAATTCTCTTATACCCAATTAAAAGAAAATTGTTACTTCGCGATTAGATCAGTAGGCCAGTATAAAAATTAATAACATTTTCTTAATATATGTCTTCAAGAGCAAGAATTTGGTTAATAGTTTATGAAAAAAAAATTCATGTGATGGTTTAGATGGGGCAGAGCCTATGAAAACCAAATTACCACTCCAAAAGATTTCTTCAAATGACGCCACAAAACCTTAGGAATGTTCACTTTTTAAATATTACTAACACAAAATATGAAGAAGAAAAAATACTATCACAGAAACGATTAATAGAGCAGTAAAAATAGAAGGTACATAGAAGTACCACTGCTTTATTCCACATTCCAGAACGCAAATGAAATCTAAATTATTTTTATTTTTAGAAGACGAAATTGTTGTAAATGTTGATAAATAATTGTTTTGGTTATATTACTATTGTTAATATTCGTGAATAACTGTTTCTACATACAAAGTGATTTTTTAAAAAGTCAATTGCAGCAAGCCTAGAAAAAAAGCTATTCCTTCTGCAGTCGGCTGTAATGAGCTTTGAATGACATTTACCTGTATGTCAAACTGTGTGACAGTTCAGGTAGTTAAAAATTTTGGCCCAACAAAATGTGAAAATGAACAAGTATTTAGTTGCAACTGATTTGTAATTTATTAAGGTAAGTAAATTACAGGTTTTTCGTCAAGATTTCTTTCTTTCTGTTACAATTTTCATATTGTCAGATTCTAAAGCTTAATATAGACAGGACAACCATAGGCTACTGCAATTGACTTTTAAAAAAATCACTTTGTATGTTGCCTATTGCTACAAATATTTATGTCTTTATGTTAATGACTAAATGTTAAATATTGGTAAATATTTGTTTCTGTTATCTTAATTATTATACAAATCTCTAGAAATAGTTATTTTTCTTTTTATTATTAATGTAGGTAGGTATGCCTGAACAGTTGTTTTCGTTTATTTTAGTTGTGTTTGTAAATATTTGTAGGTAGTTCTTTTTTGTGATGACTAAAATTGTGTCAAATTATTATTATTATTAATTGTGGAGCCAATTTTGTGTTTCCGGCATAACAAACTGCGATTTTCTTTTGTTTCAAGCAAGATTGACGATATTAGTAGAGCCGCCGATGGAAAATATTTTTTTCACTATGTTCCCATTGAGATCCCACAATAAAACTGTTCACAATTATAAAGGGTTATAGTCATCAAATACACAATTTTTTTATCCAAATTAATTACACCGATTTTCGGCAAATTGTGAAAACGTTTCTGATCAAGTACGCGTATGTTTTATATTAATATAACAAACAAACTGGGCATGATATACATATATCGAGTAAAAACACATTTCATATACTTTAAAATAATGTATGTATCATTATTTAAACAATTATCGCAAAACATGTATTTATTTAAGGTAGAAACTACACGTTTATGGGGGAAAAATGCTCGAAATGTGACAGCCTGTAGCTTCAAAGTCCTTAATATTTCAAGCCCCAAATTTGTACTTTTACATGCCTCCATATACTAACACTTATCCGTTAATTTCATTAAAATCGGTGATGTGAAGGTTCAAACATAAGTTGACTTGATATGGAATGACCCCGCTACATTCTGAAGTCTGTTTTTTACCATAGCGGACTATTTTATAAATGCAAAGTAAGTTTTTACTCCCATTAGTTTAGGCCATGGCTAAGTTTGTTAGTAATGGTCTAACCTATCAAACATAACTTGTGTGACACATAGATGACACGTACTAAACAAATAATATGAAGCAACATTGCATTGTTGTTTCAAAACTTTAGTAGTAAGTACATGTTTAAGACTGTTTGACTGCAATGAGCTTGGTATAGAAAATATGTAATCTACAAACAATAACGTAATTGTATAGCTCTTTGCCTGTTAATTTTCTTCATAATGGTTTACATTTCATAATCAGCCTTTAAATGATTATTTTAATACCTGCTTATTTGTCTATACAGAGTTACTCTATAAATTAACAATTTAACATTTACCACTATATTTTTGGTTTCTCTTTACATGTAATTCGCTAATTTAACCATTGGGGTACTCCTAATCTCTTGAACAATACTATACATTTACTAACAATAAATATATGTATGTATAAATGGTATAAATCTTAATTTAAAATTACTAAACTAAATAAAAGTTGTCTAACATCATAATGCATTCTCTTCGTTGTAATTTAATCTTAGTAGCATTAAAAGAAAGTCATGATATCTTACATCGTCTAATATCTTGTGATTTTTTATAATACTCGAGATATTAATATTTTCATTTTGTAGACAAATAGATCTTAAAAATTTCCACAATTTGACTTTTTTCATAATACTCAATATTAACATTTTCAGTCTATTTTAATTTTCTCTACAATACATAAATCTATTTAGGCATCGCGTGGTGATGGCCCAAAAGTTTCTTCATGAAAACGCTTCGTTTGTTGAGCATGCCATAATCCGAATTGAAGTCGTCCAGTTCTGAAAACCAAGTTGAATTTTCATCTGATGGCGGTGTTGTGTAGTTTGTTGAGTCTTCATAGTCCATTGTTCCTTCAGGTATTGGCAAGCCAATTCGAAATTCATCTGAAAAAAATACCTTCAATCATAGGCTATTCAGATTTAATAAAAATGTCTAAATGATTTAAATAATGATAATTCTACTTCATTATGTAATTTGTAAGCACGAATATATCGAATAGTATTTTGGAAGCAGTTCCCAACAATTTATACAGTAAATTTATATTCCTATTTCTTAAATCTTTTTTCATTTTGAGAAATGTTGTAAAAGTATCAAAAAGAAACAGATACACCAATTTGAATATTTAGCGGGAAATTTAATTTATATTTTTGCCGAACATTTCGAATAATATTTCGCAGACACGCTCACATTTTTTAAACTCCACTCAAAAACATACCATTATCGTCACATCTTGAAGGAAGGGGTACAATGACAGTTTTCAATCGCGTGATTTCCTTTTGATGCCCATTCCATATGAAGACATAATAAAGAGATAACATAATGGCAGCAAGTGATACAAAGAAGATATAAGCGACGACCGTTAAAACCCGGACCACCTTTTTCTGATGTTTAGGTTCATAGAGCCGATCTTTGGCTTCTTCTCCGGCAAACTTGACGTTAACATCGCTACTGGGGACTTTTCCCCAATGTACGGGATCACAATTATTTTTAAAACTATTGTTGAAAGGCAACTTGCACGACATTTCTGCTGGTCTTCGCCACTAATTCTGCCCAAATTAATCAAATTTAGCTGGCGGAGTGTTCTATTCTTGTAGTAGAAGTTTACGCGATTGGCGTTTGCACTTCACTTTTGACGGGAAGCTACATAAACCAAACATGTTTTCGTTAATGTGGAGTTCTGGCTTTATTTACTTTTTCCTTAAGGTTTATTGAGTTCTGCATTGATGCGTTGATTATTTTAAGAAACTGGGACACGCTTGTTGTGGATTTGCGCCGATTTGTTTGCAAATCGATACTGTTTCCGTGTATTTACGTTACGACTGCGCTGTGTAGCTAATTTTACATGGTTTTCTTCAAAAAGTTTGAATTCTTTTTATGTGACTTATAAAACAGCTAAGGTTTGCAGCTCGGAATGTATATTTAATATCAGCTTCAAAATCTGTCTAATTAAATATGTTTCTGTTAATAAAAGTGATTACTTCTTTTTAGATTGCACTAATACTAGTATTCCAGTAGTAACGGAATCTGCCAATTTATTACTATTCGCTCTAATAATTTCTAGTTTTGATAGACGTATTTGCACTCTTGTACCTACTGTGAGGTGTTTACAAACCAATCTGAATAGCTTGATATAACAAGGTTAGGACATCTGAAATCGTTAAATCGGTAAAGGGGAAGCCCCCTAGTTCCATATCTGGAAATTCAGTAAACAATAAGAAGCTCTTTCACATTTATATTTTACTTTAAGGTATCTGTTATTGATAAAGTTTGAAAATAGTTCTATTCTGAATGGCTGGAAAATCCACGAATTAACAGGCCCACTCTGTTAAAGCATTGTATAATGTACAGGATTCGAATTAATAGATTAACCGGGAAATCTATTCATTCACCATAAAATCAAAGATTTTAAAAGTTTTTATACTATGGTGTCCCGGGTTGCGCACATTCGCCGCCCGTTCACGTATGATCAGGAGAGTTATGGCAGCGTGGTCTTCGGTCAGTACTTCGATGGGCGACCCGAAGGTTGCGTTAATGCGTCGCCTCTCTTCCACGAAGATTGATCACTATGGGAGAGTAGATCAACAACCCCCCTTATGGGGGAGGCGCTTACCCAACAATGTGATGTTGTGGGCTAATAAAAAAGAAGAACAAGACTATGGTGAAGATAAAGGCTGTCGTGGGCTAGAGGTTAGCGAGTAGACTTCTATGTTGAAGGCCCGGGGTTCTATTCCCACTATCGAAAAATCGGATTTTTAACGGCCGTTCTCCTGCGCAAGGCAATGGCTAACCAGCGAGGCATTCTGCCTAGTAAATCTTCTCTGGAGTAGAAGTGTTTACTTAAGACAATGGAAAAGTTGCTCGATAGGCATATTAGGGACGGTGTGCTGGTAACCAGTCCTCTACACCGCGACCAGTTTGCATACAGAGCAGGTGCATCAACAGAAACAGCACTTCACCAGCTTGTTAGAAGGGCGGAGAAAGCGCTGGAAACTAAAGGGGCATTCTTGGATATAGAAGGAGCCTTTGACAGTACATCATTCAACTCGATCTCAACAGTAATGAGAAATCTTGGTCTGGAGGAGAACCTTGTCATGGACGGACTGCTGGTGAACTGCGGAGATAACCCTTGCGGTAGTCAGACGCACCTGCAACAAATCGTGGGGTTTAAGACCAAGCATGGTGCACTGGCTGTACACCAGAATGGTCAGACCTGCGATAACGTATGCAGCCTTGGTGTGGTGGCCCAAGGTTAAGCAGGAAACAGCGAAAATAAGAAATAAGAATAGGCAAGATTCAAAGGCTTGCTTGTCTAGGAATTACGGGGGCAATGAGAACTACGTCCACCGCTGCAATGGAAACTCTCCTTGACCTCACCCCCCTTCACCTGGTGATTAGGGGGGAGGCTAGGCTGGGACTATATAGATTGCAGAGTGCACACTGCAGACACTGAACACACGAGGTTAATTGACAGCACTGGAGGTCCCATGCTTGACATGAGAACGGACCATATGCCGTCAAAACACCTAACAAACACACTCTTTGAGGTCATAATTCAGGAGCGAACAGTCTGGACATCTCCTGGGCCGGACTTTCCTCCTGGAAGCCTAATCTGGTACACAGACGGCTCAAAAACCGAGACGGGAACTGGTGCAGGCATACACGGTGTAACGCCAAGGCAAAGCTACAGCTTTTGCACTTGGCAGGTACACCTCCGTTTTTCAAACGGAAATATACGCGATTCTTCAATGTGCGCGGGAAAACAAAAGAAGGACCTACGTAGGCAGGCGTATCTACATCCTATCGGACAGCCAGGTGGCCCTAAAAGCACTTTCAAGCTCCAAGGCCTCATCCAGACTGGTCTGGGAGTGCTACGAAGTACTCAACGACCTGGCAGGACAGAACACCGTGAGGCTGCTCTGGGTGCCGGGCCACTGTGGGATCGTAGGAAATGAAAAAGCGGATGAACTCGCAAGGCAGGGCTCTGCAGGGCCGTTTTACGGGCCTGAACCTGCACTGGGAGGATCAAGATATGCAATCCGTAGCGTAATCAGCGACTGGATTTGCAACCAACACAAAACCTATTGGCTAGACAGACCAGGGTTAACCGATAGCAAGGCATTCATTAAAGGACCTTGCAGGCATAAAGCAATAGAACTGCTTAAGCTAAGCAGGAAGCAGCTAAAAATCCTTACGGGCCTCCTAACAGGGCACATGACTGTTAAGGATCACCTGATCAGGATCAAGAAATTCGATGGTGACCCTACATGCAGACTCTGCAGTGAGGCACCAGAAACCGCAATGCACATCCTAATGCGCTGGCTGGAAAAAGACAACGCATATTCGGGCAACCATACATGGAACCGGAGGACTTTGATACGCACCCCGTGAGTGGCCTGTACGCTTTGGTACAGGGAAGTAAGATCACGGACTGGGTGTGAGCAAATACCAGGGGGTACACAATAAGCCTTATTGGCTGAAGTGTCTCCGGAATCAAGGGTAGACGGACCCAGGGGATATATAAAAAAAAAGTGTTTACACTGACACAATGGCTCAGAGCCCACATTAAGCTGTAGGTGCTCTACGTCTGTAGTAATTAAAACGCATAGCTTTTGTTTGCTCTAATTATTAACTATTTTTCATGGATATTTAACATTTTGATTCATAATGTTATATTACGCTAGTTAGGTATATGGGGTGGTTCATAGTATGTAGAAAGTATTTATAGGGTCAATTAAAGACTTTAAAATAAAAAAAAATAATGTTACTCTCATTAGGAGAAAATTCTGCATTTGCTACCTTTTTGCCAATAGCTTTAATTATAAACTTATTTAAGTTTGAATTTTCAACCCCAACAGTACAGTTAAATCCAGCGGCCGGTGAGGTTTCAACAAGGTAGGATGCATTTTAATTTTAAAAGCAAAAATGTATGTTATCATAAGAAAAAACTCGGCTAAAAATAATGTGAAGTTCTTAAAAACACGTTAAAAGTTTATAAAATCTATTCTTGTAAGTTGCTTTCAAACAATAATATAAGATAGTCATCGAATCAGTAATTACTAACAAAAAAAAAACATACCCTAACACATTTAATTTTTAAAATTAAATTCTGTTCGTCGATTTTTCGTCGAAATAAATTTGTCCGCGACTGTTTCTTCAAAATTATCAATTTCGTTAACTAAACTCCTGCTGATAGACATTGTAGCCAAAGTAATCAAGCGATCGTGCATTGTGCAAGATTATTTTTTAACAAAAATGTTAAAATTCATAGCACCAGATATTTCTTCAAAGTGGATCTTGTGTATATAACTTCTAACTCGCTTTTTAACCCCTTCTTAGAGAGCATGGCATGAAAAGAAACTACTCTGTCTAAAATATCCCCCGGAAAGTTTTTATAGGATTTTGAAAAGGAGCAATTGTTCAACAATGCAGCTGCTTCCAAATGCCCTCTAAAAACAAATCGTTCTTTCATTTGGACCAAGATTGTGTCACAAAACTCCTTAGCAATTACACTTTGTCTGTCTTCATGATCAATTCAGTTTTAGTTTTACTTGAATTACATTTGAATCAACTTCCTCTTGAATATCACCTGTCCGGGCTCTCATAAGGGAAATCCTTTCTTCAAAAACGGAAATATCCTCCTGAATTTGAACACTGTCTCTATTTCTTGACTGTAACTGATTATAAAGTATATCCACATGCAGCAAGATGTTGTGAAAAAATTTTAACCAGAACATGAACTCTTGATCTTCTCATGCTCGTCTCAAACCATAGGCTTCATGAGTTGTAGCACTTTTCAGCCGTTTATTTTCAATTTCTACGAACGCCCCAATAAGAACATCCTGATTTTCATAATAAGTATATATTAACTTAGCGTATATTGTAGTTCCAACGTGTTGTAGCTACTTTTGGTAATCGTCTTTTCATAATCTCTTGTAATATGTCACAACGATGTGAGGAATTTGAAAAAAAAAGAATAGATGACAAGTTTTGGAAAAATACACGTACTCTCGAATTCTGCAACGCTGCTATTTGCATGAAAAGGTTCAATTGATGCTCATAGCAGTGGACAAAATATGCACAAGGGTATTTCTGTTTAATTTTCGCTTGTAGACCCCCGATTTCACCACTCATAACATTAGCACCATCATTAGTTTGAGATATCAATTTTTGTGGAGTTTGTGATATCAGAGGATCGATTTCTTGCAAGATGGAATGTCTTAGCCCTTCTGCAGTTTCATCATTGATTTGAAAAAATCCCCAAAAACGTTCATACACTCTACCTATGTAAACATACTTAAATATTAAGACCAGTTGGCACTGATTTGACACGTCTATTGTTTCGTCGTACTGAATGGTTAAAAAGTCGGATTACCCTATTTGATCAGAAATTTCTTCTCTACACACTGCCAGCATGCAATCTAAAATTTCATTTTGTATTGTCTTTCATATTCCGGCAAAAACTGTAGCACTTTTGATATGTTTTTTTAATACACAATGTAATTCTGCAGCAAAGTCCATCAGTTCCCTAAATATACCCCGATTTAGGGAAGCTTCACTTTCATCGTTACCTTTTAATGCTGTCTCAAAGGCGCTACAAAATCTTACACAGTTAATAAATCGTAAAAATACGTGCCTGTTTTTTCTAACCTTTTCGTTATGTTTAGCAACACTTTCCCTATAGGCCGAACTTAATTGTGCTGCAATGTTTGCTTTTCCTAGAAAAGTATAGCTGATTAATGTATTTGAATGATGTTTATGTATTTCGTGTTTTGCAATTTTTTCCCTGAGGTGATGTAAATCCTTTATTCCCGCCATCGTCCAATTTTTATCCATTCCCGAATGATAGACAATCAAAATTTTGGTTCATAAAGAAATATAATTGGAAAAAAATTATTCACACTTGCCAGAAGTATGCAATGTAAATCAAAACAAAAACCTTTAACATTAAACAGCATGTTATATAATTTTCATGTAATTTTCGCATCTTTCCGAATACCTTTTTCTCTTGGAATACCCTGTGCTTCTTCAATGCCTTGTGCTTCTTCGGAGTCGAATTCATTAACAACTTTCTTCACAATTTCAAAATTTTCAGCGTAATACACAGCAGCGTCGACCCAAGTTGCCCATCTTGTAATGATTGGCGTGGGCGGAAGTGGAACGTCCCCAGCAACTTCCCGAAACTTCATCACACGACTCGGTGTTTTGAGAAAAATCTTTTTCACAGATGATATCAGAACGTTAACATTTGAATAAAGATTACGAAACTAACTCAGATAGTCGGTGTAAACCATGTGCTAAACAGGTCAAATGTATCATGTTTGGATATAAAATCTGCAGTCCACGCATGGCTTTGCACATACAGTGGGGAACAGCCAAATGGAATAAATTCGGTATCTCATACATTGTGCATATTATTAAAAAACCCCGAGACACATGAAGTGACGTCGTGCAACGTAAAAACGTCATGCTTAAATTCAACCCCCTGCGAGTAACAGTTACAACCCCCAAATTTTTAAATTGGAAGTATTGGCTTGTGATACCACATTTGAAAGGTCTTTTCATTATCTATTCAAAAATTCTATGGTTATAAAATTTATTTCAAAAATTAACAGTAAAGAAAATAAATTCATCTGATTGACGAATTTCGTTACAACACACTAAAAACTTAATAACTAATAGCGTTTCGTTCTTGATAATAAGAAGGTAAGCAAAACCATTTTCGGTGTGCGTTTTCGACAGTATCACCTAAAAAGAAGACGTAAAAACTTATCAACATTCTTCATAGTTGGCGGTGTTAGTTTCGTTGAAAACGCCGCGTAGCAACTTGCTGTGTGATTGTCACCGCATGACAGTAGTTGTCTGTGTTGTGCGTATTGTTTGAGTTTTGCTAACTGCAATTCAGAAACATGGTTTATTTAACAGAAATGTATAAAGTAACAATTCTACAGATGGTTGGTTACGGAGATAGAACACGATCACAGGTCGAAGTTGCTCGCCTATTTCATAATACATTTTCCGATTTGCCGCGCTATACCCCAAGGGACAATAGTACAATAGTACAAAAATAGTAAAATTGAAAAGCAGTTTTGAGAACTTGGACATGTACGGCAGATAAACAAAGAACCTTCCAATGCACTGAGTAATGATACCAAATTAGATGTAATGCTTGAGTTTGAGGAAAACCCACATACTTCGAGTCGACAAGCAGCTGCAGCATTGGATGTTAGCCATTCCTCGATTCTTAAAGTATTAAAAGAAAATAAAATGCATCCCTATAAACTGATACCAACTCAGGAGTTCATGGAAAACGAAGCTGATAGAAAAACGTATTTTTGTGAACAAATGATGGAAAGGTTAGATAACAATGTTATCCAACTGGAAAATGTTTTGTTTTTGATGAGAACACTTTTACACTTCAGGGCCCTGATAATCGCCAAAACTGTCGCTACTGGTCTAAAGAAAATCCTCACTGGATGAGACAGCTACATACGCAAAAACCGGAAAAGGATAATGTTTGGGAACCGTGTCATTGGTCCCTTTTTCATTGATGGAAATTTGAATGGAGGTAATTATTTAGCACTGCTCCAAAATAATGTGGTACCAACTTTGGCTAACATATCCTGCTCAAGCAAACCCACAAGTTCCAGCGAATGTGATATGGTTCCAGCAGGATGGAGCACCACCCCATTACGAACTCAGTGTCTGGCAGTACTTCGATTTAATATTTCCAAATCGGTGGACAGGGAGGCGAGGATCGATAAAATGGCCAGCACGATCACCTGATCTAACGCTATTAGACTTCTTCTTTTGGGGATATGTGAAAAGTATGGTATACAAAACTAAACCACGCGATCTAGCCGGCTTAAGAAGAAGAATAACGCTTGCGATTAGGTCGGTCACGCCTCGTATGTTAATTAACATTACAAGACATTTTTATTTATGATTAGGATGCTGCCAAAACGTTCGAAGCATGCATTTTGAACATCTCGTACACTAATAATTGATGTGTTGTTTATTATTACATTATCAAGAACGAACCGCAATTAGTTATTAGGTTTTTAGTCTGCTGTAGCGAATTTCGTCAATCAGATGAATTAATTTTTTTACTGTTAATTTTTGGAATAAATTTTACAACCATAGCATTTTTGAATAGAGAATGAAAAGACCTTTCAAATGAGGTATCACAAGCCCCTACTTCCAATTTAAAAATTTGGGGGTTGCAACTGTCACTCGGAGGGGGTTGAATTTAGGGATGACATTTTTACGTTACACGATGTCATTTCACAATCTAAAACTGACATGTCTCGGGGTTTTTTAAAAATATGCACAATAATTGAGATACTGAATTTATTTCATTTGGCTGTTCCACACTGTATATGGTGCAGCTTCACTACAAACCAATCGCACTTTTTCATATAAAATTCGAGACAACCACAATAAACTTAGAGAGTCATTGAAAAAAGCAGCAATTGTTGAATGATTCCCTTTGTCCAAGACTTTTAAAGTCAGCAGATATGATTTATTTTTTTCTTCGTTCACCCCTAATATAGGTACCAAACACAAAATTTGCTACGCATCCTTGTTCTGCATCGGTTGTTTCATCCAAAGGCACCCCAATACTGCGATCTTTTATTTTTTCTCTTAGTTTTTGTAATGTTGCTGCATATAACTCGGAAACATAATTTTTTTCTTAATGTGGATTCGTCTGGAATATTCTGTATCGTGTACTTTTCCAAAATTTGCAGAGAACTTCATGCTTTAATTTAGCCAACGGAAAATCAGCGGAAATAAAAGCCTTACAAATTTCTTCATTAAATTCTGAATATTTAGGTCCAGGTCTTGGTGAAGCAGAAATTAACACTTGCTGTTGGATATTCTCTCTTTTTCGAGTTTTATTACTTTGCTGTTTTCCGGTTTGGAGATGCTGTGTAACTTGGAACTTTTTGGTTGTCGCAGCAGGAACTTCGCAGTATTTACAAAATAATAGACGCCCATCTGTTGTGAAATCATCATGGTCCCTCACAAACTGATTTAAAGTAGCATTTATATACTTTTTCCTTTCGGCATCTTGAAGATGTTAACACACTATTGGAACTGGTAGATAACTCATTGTTGATGAAATGTTGAATTGTTAAACTTTCAACTTTCACATGGTTTCCCGTTAACGCATTAGGACCACTCAAACCCTGGTAATCCTCTTAGCATTTCCAAGTATTCTGGTTGTTCGAAGCTTAACAACTAAGAAAGTACCTACCTATTCAAAATACAAAGTGAATGAGTTTAGAAAATTATTTAAAATTTCTGAAAATTTCCAGACCGCTTGACGAAGTGAATCTGTACTTGATAACAAACAATTGCATAAATGTGCAGTTTAAACAGACAAAATGCTGCAAATTATTCATTAATGCTCAAAACAATTAAAATATGCATTTATTACCAAAAAGGTCTAAAATGTGCATTTGCGTACGCAAATGCATAATTATCCTAAGCCTCCTAATCAATCACATTATTTTTAAGAAATAAATTAAGGAAATTCAGCAAGCAAGCCTTATATTATTCTTTTCTGTAGAAGAAAGTTTTAAGAAAATAACATGCAATGATATTAGTAATATAATAATATCAACTAAATGCTTCGAGATAAATAGCGAGTTGGGCGATGGAGAACTTTAATATCATTGAAGTAAATGAAGAAGCCTATAAACATTTTTTTGGAAGAAGACGATGTTAATCTCACTGCATGGCTTTGAAGTTTGTAACAAGTCTTTGCTGTTAGTGCTAATCAACATTTACTAAATTAGATACATATTTATTAAGAAAAATGTTTGATACTATTCCTCGAATAGTTTGTTAAAGAGTTTTGGAATAAGTCTTGTATGCACAAATTAAATCTAATTTATTGTAACTACCTAATAAGGGAAAATATCGACATTATAAGAATATAATGCGTTTTAAGAAACTGTCAGTTACAGTACGCGAAATAATAAGAAATTTAGCACGGAACCTACTAAGAGTGCAAATGACAGCTGTTATAAAAACATTTTTAATTTTCACAAATAGTCCGCAATAAAGAACATGACAAACGCATTATCATTTCTTCCTTCCCTCGCATTGGCGAAACCTGAATTCCGTTTTCGTAACAGCACATATATCATGAATTATTTTCCCTAGAGCAACAAAATGTTTCATTTTTACCACCTTATATTTTAGTCTCTGGTATGCATCAGACTTGCAAAATCTCATTTTATTTCAAAGATGTGGTAATTTAGGCAGGAGTAGATTTGAAAACTTCATTTATGCAGGATATATATTTGAAAACTGTGTGCTTTACTAGTTTTTACAAGTGGGTACGTACTATAAATTTCATAGCCGACTGTTTTTTTTAAGCAGAACATTTTAAAGATGAGAAATGAGAAATTATGTTTATGAAACATTTCTCTTCTTAAGATGCTATGAAAATGGATTCTACACTTCCGTTCTGTAATAAAACATTAAAAATATACATAAATAACGCAACCTGTTTTTTATTACATCATATTTCCAAAGTAAGGCAACTAGTAGTTGCTATTGTTGTTTGATCAATAGAGTGAAATCTGGGACGCAGTTTTCCAAACATCTCTATGCACTCAGGTCATATTTGGCCCATCTTACACCCTAACTATGAGTTTTACTGATTTGGGGTAGTTGTAATTCCAGTAGCGTTTGCACTCAGGCCTCCGCTGGATTGGAACTCGCGTACCTTGGACTACAGACAAGGGCGGGGTATCCACTAGGCAACAAAACTCAACGGTAAAAAATCCGACTATTTCGCAATAGTTTGCAAATACCTTCGAATCTTGTTTAGCTGAATACTGGATTAGATAATTGGGAATGTGCTCTTCGTCAACAGCGAAATTACAGAAAAATTCAACGTTTACGATGAAAAAAATTATAAGGCAGTAGGATGCAATAATTAACATAAAACTGCCAAACATAAATTCGTAATAAAACAGGGAAACATATTCGTAATGAATTGCTTAACACTGAATATGACCTCCTTGGGTAGTAGTGATGGCTTGTAGTCGTCGGGGCATCGACTGGTGATGTTCTTCTTCTTCTGATTATAACCCAACGGCCTGTTGATTACCTACAATGGAGTAGGTTCTGTGAACCCGTCGAACAGAGAAGAGAATTTCCACTACATGGTTTACGATTGTCAAAGATGTTCGTATGACAACCGGGACCGGCGGTTTTACGTATCCTCTGAAGCATGACATGTTGCATATGCCACTATACTGATCCACCAATCTGAGTACTGACCAGCGCGGATTGTGCAAACGATAACTGGTGCAGTTGATGATGCTTTTTTTTCCAAATTTTTGTTGGACAACAACACCAAGTCCCCGCAACGTTTTTGGGGGCATTGAAGCTCCTCTGAAGATAATCCGCAGGATTGAGATCCGGATTGCTTATCGGCCAATTCATACGGCTAATAGCAAGTGCATTCAGGTAATCGGTACCAATACCCTATACCAATAACATGTCGTATATCTTCATCATGCATTAAATTGATTCAATCGCTAATAAAAGGTACATAAGAAACAACTGATTGATGGAGAATTTCCTCGATGTAGCTACATGTTAGCAATTAATGTCCTACACTGTATGAATATAAGGTCTGTACGAACCCTGGAACATATCTTAACCCACACCATAACTGAATTTCCATGAAACGAAACTCGTTCAGATAAGGTGCAAAGAGGTCTTTTTCATCACCATTGACGAGTCAAAATAATTCGAATGTCCAGGACATGTGTTGCCTGAAAAAATAGATACAAACTCGACGGTGTTTTGGCAGCAACCGTCGTCTAACTGTTGTCCTGCAAGCTGGAGATGTACTTTCTACTAATAGTCGGCGTATAGTCCGTCCGCTTACTGATACACAACGTACCGCTTTACAACGATTTCGGATTGCAATAGCCGCTGTTATTTGATCTTCAAGAATATTGGGCAGAAAAATTAATCATCTCTTGGCATTGGCGGTCTTCTCCGAACCGATTCTTCTCTTCTAATGTAGCTTCCAGTCCCTGTAATATAATTCCATACATACTGGACGGCTTAAGTGGTTTTCTAAATGACGGTCTACATTACGTTGACGATGGTCCTCTTCAACTAGAACCTCAATTTTACCCTTTTTGATAGTATTCGTCTAATATTTTGCGCTCAAACTGTTCGTTGTATAGTAACAAGTAGATATGCACCCAGCCAATACAATTTTCGAATGCGTAAAGCTGCGAGTTCAGTAAAATATGTGGTTATGTACGAATACTGTAACTCGCTCCATATATCTATTTGAGAGTTTATCAGTTACAATAATAGACTTATGCAATGGGTTGATTTTGCAACACTCCTGTCAGCAAATCAAAGCACGATTTAATGATTATCTGTGGTTGCATCCCTCATTATGCGAATAAATAACAGGATATAAAAATTTATTAGAGTGGCCGGTTTTTTTGCCGGTGGATTTAGCTTGAAAACAAGAGTTACAACTTCCAGATTTGTTATGATAAAGGGTGGCGACAATCAACATCAAATTTTCTTTCTTTACGTGGCAGAGAAGACTTCGGTGCCAACAATGGGACGAAAAGACTATTGATCAGGACGACAAGCATATGTACTTCTAATGGAAACATATTATTGCGTTTTACAAAGAAAACAAACAATTCCTAGAAGGGCCGTTGATGCGACCAAATTGGATCATATCAACATTCAATAAAATTTGTCAGTTACTTTTATAATACATATTATAGCTGGATATGGTGCAGAAAATAGTGCCTCTTGGTTAACCCTGAGAAAATAGCCTTTACTATAAAGATGACGAATCTCAGAATACCAATTTACTTTTTGGGGAAACGTCAGATTTCAGGAAAGATGAAGTACTTGGGGGCCATACCAATTTGAGAATCTGCATTATGACGGACAGCCAGGCAGCTTTCAACTTTTGTCAACTGATGTTTGAAAATATAGGTTAGTACTAGAATGTCATAAAAACTTAATGAAAGCAGGTCAAAATAACAAACTACGTATAGTATGGGTACCAGGCCACCAATGACAATTTGGTAATGAACGAGCAGACGAACTGGCGAAAGCTAGAAGTGGAAACCAAATTTTAGGATCAGAATCAATATGCGAAATAGCTTATGCTAGAGAACAAACTAGAAACTAGTTAATAAATACCTTCACAAGTATTAGAACAGCCATCCAAGTGGGGGTGACTACCCCATTAATAGTTATCGGGAAAATAACATTTTACGAATAACAATTATAACAAATAGATCTCACGTAAAGGAAATATGTACATTCTTTGTTCGTATTTTTATTTCTTGCTATACATATATATATATATATATATATATATATATATATATATATA
>JABXWE010036312.1:0-12319 GCA_014611495.1 Limonius californicus
TATTGCCGTGTAATTTTATGTAAATAAAAATAAATATAAATTAAATTATATAATCGCCCCACGTTGGCAGCGTCATATTTATATGCCCTGTAAAATAATTTTAAAATAAATATTTATTAAATAGTCCTACGTTGGCTATTCATATTTATATGCTATGTAATATGGTAGAAATAATTATATTAATAATTTTGCCCCACGTTGACGGTAACAAAATATATGCTGTGAATTATGTTTATAAAAATAAATAATTAAATTAAATTATTGAATTCCAACTTTCATACATAAATAAAATATAGCTTTGTAATATTAAACACATAAATGAATCTTCACGTTGGGCGCTAATAATACAAATTAAAATGAATTGCTTTGTCAATCGAAGAAATTGATTTCCAATTTACATCAGCATATATTATAATAACAAAAATCTCAGGGTTCCAATAAACATATTAGTTTCGTGGCCTCTCCAAAGATAGTTATCGAATCACAATAATGAGTAAAACAAATACAAATATAAATCAATTGTGAACTTATCTTTAATATGCTCATTGTTGAACTTTTATTAATTATTTTAATATTGTTGACCTACGTTGCTGGCGCCAAAAAGATGCTATGTAATATTGTTTATCAAAAATAAATAATTAATTAGCCCCACGTTGGCTAGCCATAAAGATGCTATGAATTATTATTTATAAAAATAATTATTAACCTAAATAAATGTACTAAATTAACTCCACGTTGGTTGCGCCCATTAATAAAATTAAAATAAATTATTTATCAAACGAAGAACTTACATTTTTAATTCACATAAGCATATTTTTTTATATATATGAGACATCTTAGGGTTATAATAAATATATTAAATTACGTGGCTCCACTCATGATAGTTATATAATTATAATTAATACATATACCTGCAGAATTTATTTTCTTCTAATGGTTTTAAAATGTTCTGTACGGCATAATTCAATTGAACTGCATTCGTTCCATTGAACTACATACTGTTGCATTATTTCGGCCTTGATGCTGGTATTTCAAATCTATACGTCACTTGTAGATTACATGTTAACCGTTAAACATATAATTCCTCAAACTTCTTTCACCAATGTGTACATATTTAAGTGATAACATTTTAATAATTATCCGGACATTGCCTCAAAATTTTACATGAAAACAGAAACTTGGCTACGCCCAAAATTTACAATACTCGACCTAATTGGGTTAAATTTTAATTTAGGAGCAATTAAAAATACGTGCTTTCTCTTCAAGCACTCCCAAGAGACTAAAATTCAAAATCATACTCAAAAATTAACTACCTTTGAAAAATGGGCCAATAGCCTCACAGGACTTTATGTAAACCTTCCATACACGTTATTAAATAAATTAAAATTGCCTTGTAAAACTTATGGGGTTACTTTGCCCAATTCTGAACTTTAAATCGTTCTCGTTTCATAAAATGGGCATTTTCTGGAAAGCGTATGATCTATGCTACAGGTGGTAATAAGGACAACACAACAATAATGTTGGTTTTTACTCATTAAAATAAACAATATTTTTAAAAAAATTAAAAACTGGGTGGGCAAAGTTAGTTGCTCATATGGGGTGTCTTTGCCCACCTCCTTATTTTTATTGATAGAGCAAAGCCACCCCATTTAAAAGCGTAATTACCCAAAACACGTTTAAAAAATATATATATCAGCCCATTTTGATAGTCACAGAGAGTTATATACGCAGTTTAACATATTTATTTATAAAACATACAAATTAAGTGTTGTAAGATATGACACATTTTGGCTTAATTTACATAGTTCTTTAAGTCAACCCCAAAAATAATTCTTCCACGACGGCAGCTTACAGGTGTAGGAAGAACACAAGTGATTTGCTCCAAGCTTATATCAGAAATGTCGGGTTTGTCAGGAAAGATAAAAACTTTTTTGTCTTTTGTGCCAAGGCAACTAACTGAAAATTCTTCGCTGTTTTCATAGATGTCTATAATTCTGGCCACAAAGTGCTTGTAAAATGTTTTTTTGCCTGTACCAAATTTTACAATATCATAATCATCGATGCTTAGTTTCTCTGGATTCACTTGCATATTATTTCAAAACTCGAAAAACTTTCTGCACTGTCTGAGCTGTTATGTAAAGACATATGTTCATCCTCTGAGTCGCTGCTGTTGTCAGAGTCATTTTGAAGATGCTGTGTATTTCTCTTCTTGGACCCAGAATGTGAAATGTCGTTGCAACCAGTTGTAGGTTCAGGATTTTCTATAGACTTAAAATTTTATCGATGGGGGCGCTGGAAGCAACAACGTGTGTGACGTCATTACAAGGACAAAACAAAATCTGACAGTTCACACTTGGTCAGTTTGGATACTTGTTCGAATTACAGTTGGCTTTTGTGCTTTGGTTTTACGTTTTTTGTGTGTGAAAAAGAATAAACGTAGGTGATTATAGTTAATCCTGGTGTAATAATAGTAATAAAAAAGACCACTCTGCTCAAGTATTGCCTTGTCAGATGCACTACCCCCATAAACCCTTGCTAATAAAAATTATAAGCCCAGCAGGACTTACACCTGTCATAAATTTAATTTTATTCGTTCCTTTGTAATGGGAATACATTTTAATTCTCCAGCACAAATATTTTGGCTTCATTATTGGTATATCTATACAATCAATTACTACCCGAACTTTCTGAAAGTCTGAAAAGCAGTATGGAATATTTTGAATTATTTCTTCAAAGCTTGGCCAATGTATTGCATGTTTTAATACACTATGCATTAACATCAGAGTGTTACGGAATATAGTAATGCAAGTATTTGAAGTTACTGTATTAAAAAGTATTGAAATAATAGCATATGTTAATGCTGTCTTCATTTTCATTAATGTTAATATAATGCGTTCTTTTAAAGATAACTTATGTACCCGTTTATCCACCGAAGACTTTTCGCATAATTCCACAATAACATTTAATAATTCAAAATTTGGTCATTGATGATAATTTCGTATCTGTATTAATTAAATTAATAAGTGGTGTATCATCCCTTTTCACTTGCGTTGACCGATCACAAGTAAAAGAAAATGGAATATCGGCAGATTTAGAAAGTCCTGCTGCAGCAACTTTTTCTTCAATTGTCGCCGATTCCTCTAATGGCAGATTCTCTTCATTTGACATTTCCTTTGGACAGCACTTGCTTAAGAGTGACAACGTTTTAGCAGCACCCAACTGCAAATCTTCATCCTTGGTTACTATTGCTGAGATTGTTTCATCTAAAGTTGACACGCGTGCTGTGGAAGTGGATGCAGTTGAGGTTGAAGCTCAGCTCCTGCAATTGCACGTTGTAAACGTGCAGCTGCGTGCTCATGCTTCAACTTCTTTTTTGCTTCCGCACATTCGTAGCTACTGTTAGGTAGATTTAGTGAAGGAACAGCATTTGGTAATAATCGCCGACTACCATGCCATTCTAAAATGGTGCAATCAATAATATTAATAACTTTTCCCATTTAAAATGTTATTTCGTCCTTACCTGCATAATAATAATCTTCTATTGTGAAGTGTAAAGAGCATACTTGCATACGCTTTGAAACTTTTTTGCGCATCTTTAATTTTATATTCCAGCCTTTCCTCCTATCGATAACTTCAACATCCCCATAAGCATTTTGAATTTCTACTTTCTCTTTGCCAGGATTGGGAAAAGAATGAAAACTTAAGTTGTATACACACAACAATTACTGTTACTGCTACTTTTTTTGGTATTCATAATTAAATAAACGGCCGACGTTCAAATAACAAACAGATAAGAACAAGAACCAATCAATCCATGTGTGAACATATTGCGAAATAACATAGCCTCACTTTCTGTCCTTGTTCTGACGTCACACATGTAGTTAATATTATATCCACCAGAGAGCGTATTCCTTATCTGCGCTTCCCAATAGATACATTATCTTTTTCTTGCTTACTTGCAAATCAATTAAAGAAACAGATTTTCCTGCAGGAATAGCAATTTTCTTTTGACGGCCTTTGGTAGAAAACGCCTTATCCCTTTTTTCTGCAAGCTTGCAGATAATTGAGGAGTGTTTCACTCACTACCCTTGGAGCTTCATTCTGAGCTGGCGAAGGCGCACCCGGTATTTTTTTCAAACCTCTTGGCGGTTCACTGGGACAATGCCACATGTCTTAAAGCCTGACTTGATGCTTTCAGCAATTCTTGGCTTTATCTCTTCGAATAATCTTTTTAGTAGTCTTGGGAAAACCGACTTTTCCAAGCTTACACTGTGTGGATTTTTCATTTTATAATCTGTCAAAATATTTCTCCAACTTCTTTTGATAGGAGCGAAGCATGCCACATCTAAAGGCTGGCAAAGATGGGTGGCATTCGCAGGCAGAAATACAAATTTTATATCTAGCTCTTTACAACGCTGTATAACTTTTGTGCTGAGGTGGGAACTCTGATTATCCCCAATAATACATTTAGGACCTTCCAATTTGCTTGCCCACGGGACAACAATTTGTAAGAATCATTCTTCAAAATTTGGCCCGTCAAGACTCCCTGATGTGGTTCTTCCGTACCTTGTGTCGCTGGGGCCCGCTTCAACCCATGTTCTCCACAAGTGCTCCGCCTTGTATACTACGTAACAAGGTAGCACTTCTCCAATAGCAGACACGGTAAACGTTACAGATATGCAGCCTTTGGTCGAGTTAATGTTCCTTTCAGGGTACTTAACTCCTCTTCTAAAGACCATCTTCGATCCGGGATCATCCGAGAAGTTGGTTTCATCGAAGTTAAGAATGTTCTGCGCTGGAATATTTTCTAAAAACCTCTCCAGATGTTCAAAGTAAGATGATATTTGTTCTGTTCCAGCCGCTGCTCTTGCTCTTTTTACGTTTTGGCATTTTCTGACGGTGAGTTCGTCTCGATGTCGCTTTAAGAAATTCCTGTATCACATGTCCCCAGGGAGATTATTTTGAAATTGTTTTACAACACGTCCCAGGGTACCAAGATATTCTTTTACAATGAGTCTTATGTCAAGGGAATCCAGTGGCATACCCCAATCTTCACATGTTAAGATCTGAAGCAAAATAGTTTTTCTTCTTCCAGCGAAAATACCGTTTGTGCACCAGTATTTTTGGAATGTCGCTGTGCTATCTTATTGTCCAGTGTTTTTCTAGGAATTTTGTATAGAACCGCAGCCCGTCTTGCTGATATTTTACCACTTGAGCGAGCACACGTCAGAATAACTCTTATATTGGCGTGCTCCTAACTTTTTTTATAAGTCCTGGGCATTTTTCCGAAACATAATGTCTAGCTTTAATGCATTTTATAAATGCGAACAATGCGTCGGGCAAAGCTACTATCTGGTCTGCAATTGCCAGGGCGACTTTACCCGGAAGGGCTACTTTGCCCACCACGCGTTCCGTTGACATGGGTGACTTTGCCCACCACATTTTTAACCTCTAAAAAATTTTTTTTTCATGTCTTATATACCATCTTTATCCTCAATAGTTTAATGAAGTTTTGCTAAGTACTCACCTCAATATATCATAGTTAACTGTTAGAGCCAAGTGGAAGTTTGAAACACACAAAATAAGCGTAAAAAATAGCCTTGACTTTACGGCACTATAACTGCTACATGCAACTGACGGCAAGCGTTCAGGCAACCGTTAGAGACGGAGTACGTTCCCACCAACAATTTCCAAGTGACACATACCGCGTTCCGTTCAAGTAGTGGCTACGGGTACGTCTAACATATTTCCGGGCGTAATTGGGTAAAGTCGCCCCGCAAGGCAAAGTCACCCCATTTCACGGTATTTCAACAAACTGATATCAGAATCATGATCTATGCAAAATTACGAATCTATTGACACGCAATTTGTCATCAATCATGAAAAAAAAATTACACGTGTTATAAGAACCAAATGTTCACAAAATTATACTATTAAGCCTTAAAACTATCAAAAACAATTACATAACCCTTCATACAACTTACTTATAAACATTTATATTATCGATATCTGCTAACAACATAATAATCAGTAAAAATAAAATTCTAACCTCAAAATTATTTTTTTAACATAAACATCTTTTAACATCTTTCTCAAATAATATCAACTTTTAACTAAACAAAAGTACACCAAAACTTCCCTTATGTAACACATAAACTATTTATTTCATTAATAACACCCTAATTCTTACATTAATCTTGATACAAACATATTTATAAAAGGAAAAATACAAGATTATAATAATTTATATTTCAGAGCTCCAACATTGCCTAGGACACCCTAAATTCGTCATCACCATGGAACACATACGTCCCCATCACTATTCACTATCGAATATCGACAAACACATCACTTTGATAACTGATAAGTCACATTGTAGGACATTCCGAAGATCGAAAATACCTCTTATTCTAATAAGGTTTACATTTACGAATTATAATAATAATTACCTTTGATATAACATGGTTTACATTACAACCAAGTTAAACACTCTCAATTTCAGATACATACTGGATTTACAAGATCAAAAACAATATCCTTTTAAATATAATTTAAGTATTACGTGGCAAAAATATCATCATCGAAGCATAACATAGGATCCCCTATAGAATATTTCAAAATTTTATATTATGAATTAATAATTTTGAAATATTATACACAAGTGTTAACATAGTCTAACATAAGGATATGATAATTGAATATTAAAACGACTCCTAATTTTATCATTTCTAATAGTTTTCAATCCATAACTATCACCAAACTTTCTATTAATGATACATGGTCCTTCATATGGTAATAATAATTTCGCATGAGTATTTCTTCTTCTGTTTGCTACTCTTAAATGTTTTACTGTAACTTGATCACCCACATTAAAACTGACATGTTTCTTGATTTTATTGTATTCTAGCCTCTCATAAGCTTCTTTTTTTAATCTAACTTTATGTATAACTTTGTTTAATGATTCTAAAATTGGTCTTCACCCAATTCTTCTATCTGCCAGGGTCTTATTGGTTTAACTTTTTTGATACGTAGATAAGGAAAGGAGTCTCTGCAGTTACAGTAGATGGTACTTCATTAATATATTTTTCTAATCTTGTTACATAATTAAGCCAATTAACATGTTGATCGTAATGTATTAAAATGCTCAAATATTTAATCACCTCCTGTATGTACCTTTCACTAGGATTTCCTTGAGGATGACGGATACTACAATAACATAATTTAATATCTAGATCTTGAAAATAATTTTTAAAACGACGATTCGTAAAATATGTAGCATTATCTGCTAAAATTCTTCTAGGCTTCCCCACTTCTTGTATAAACTGAATAATGAATTTAATGGCAACTTCAGAATTATTATTTTTGCAGGGAAAAATCTTCGTAAACTTCGTAAAAATGTCCACAACAACGAACATATGTTAGAATCCTCTACTTCTCACTAAATTAGATAAAAAATCGATGGCTATTAAGTCTAAAGGATTATCCACCTTTATACTTCTTACTTCGTTTTTGTTTATATGGTTTTTGTATTTGGCCAAACAACATAAATGACATTTGTTTACAACATTTTTAATTACACTTAAATCATTTTTACGATAAAATTCTCTCTATGAAGTAACCACAATTTCTGAACTCCTACGTGTCCATATTCTTCATGGAAATATTTCGCAATTTCTTCCGTATGTTTTCTTCCAGTAACATATTACTCATTGCTATTGACTGACTTCATCAAAATCCCCTCTAGTATCATCAATCCACGATAATTTCCTTCATTCTCTACTTTATTTTTCATTAAACTCACATTCCCATCATTAACTTGTTGAATTTTCAAATATTGTTTAGAAAATATCCCCTCTTGCTCATTCAAAATATTCATAGCTATCATAAGCTCATTTAATTTCTCATTTTTTCAAAATTAAATTCTTGTAGTAACATCGGTATATTCTGCAATTTGCAAATCTCGTTTTCCTCAAATGAACGAGGGCTCCATGGTCAGTTTCTATAATTAAACGATTTTCTGTTAAATAGAATTTCAGCTTCATAACCGCGAAAACAATTGCTGCCATCTCCTTTTCTGTAATGGAATATTTCCTTTCATAACTTCCTAAAGGTTTCGAAATAAAACAAATTGGAACTTCTTGTCCATTTTTGACTTGCGATAACTCCTCCGCAATTGAACATTCACTCGCATCAGTACGTAGTAAAAATGGTAAATTATAATATGGATGGAAAATAGAAATATTATCGTAAAAACTATTTTTTAAGTCTATAAAATCCAGTTCATGCCTTCCCTTCCATTCCCTTCCTACAATTCGTGCAAACTAACAGCCTTCTCCGCTAAATTAGGTATAAGTTTACAATAATAGTTTAATACTCCTAAGAATCCTCTTAACATCCTTATATTTTTAAGTCTAGGATAATTTTTAATTTCTTGTAAACGGCCTTGATCAATCGTTATACCATGCAGGTTAATCTTGATCCCAAAAATTTTACTTCTGACTTGAAAAATTCACATTTTTCTGTATTTAATTTCAATCCATTTATTACCAATTCGGATAAAATAATATCAAGATGTTTCAAATGATCTTCATATGTATCGCTGTATATTATTATGTTATCGATATAGTGATTACAAAAATCGTCATATTTATTTAAAATCTGCTGCATAGCTCTGACCAAAGCTGCACATGATGTCGAAGGACCAATTGGTACTACTTTAAATTGGTAAACATTTCCATCAATACTAAAACCAGTATATTTTCTAGAATTCCTTTCCAAAGGAATTAACCAAAAAGAGTTTTTTAAATCCAACTTTGTAAATACAATTTTATTACCCAATTTACCCATTATACTTTCAATATTTTGTGGAGCCTCATACTGTGGTGTTGTTCTTGCATTAATTTGTCTCACATCCAAACATAATCGAATTGATCCATCACTCTTCTTTACAACAACAATAGAATTTATAAAATTAGTCCTAGCTAATTCAATTATTTCCTTTTCTAACATCGAATTGATTTCAACTTTAACCTTTTTTCAATACGCATACGGAACTGGATAACTTTTATAATTAAAAGATTTCTCATCCTTCACCTCTAACTTGTGTACATATCCTGTAGCACATCCAGGTGTCTCATTAGTCACCTTAACATATTTTTGTAACAGTTTATAAATTTCTGATTCATACTTCGGAGAACAATTAATTTTTATTTCTTCAACAATGGGATTTTGCTCATAACAATTATTTTCTAATTCTGGTTTAATGTAATTCAAATTCACCTCCATTCTTATATTTTCATCAACATCTTTTAGTTGTAGAACCCTCAAAGGTATTCTTACATTTTTACATAATAAAATAATTCTCTCCTGGAACGCCTTTGTTACTGTAGAAGCGGTGGCCCTTCTCAGGCCTCAGCGGATGAACTTCTGTCCACTTGGTAGATCTGTCCTGAAATACCAATAAGTATACATTCCCTTTGGATGACCTGGAAAACGGCCCCACTAAATCCGTGCTGACCACCTCCCAAGGACCGGTAACCCTGGACCAATGGACCAACACATCTTACCCGCCGGGTGTTGCTGGGATTTCTTATACTCCTGGCAGGTCGGGCAGGTTTGGCCGTTCTTGATGACATCCCGGAATAGACCTGGCCAGTAGTAATGCTGGTTGACCCGGTGGATAGTCTTGTTGGTACCTAGATGTCGTGCTTGATCATGGTATTCCTTCAGCAAGGCTTGCCGTTGAGGAGTCGGCACACACAGTCTCCAGGACGGATGGAAACCTTCGGTGAGGACGGCGGTAGTGTCAGGAAAGTTCCGGAATACTTTTCCTTCCTGAATACGGTAATTATCATGCACCTCCGATTCTTCGTTTACATTTTGAAATAACCGCTGGTACCATTTGCAGTTATCTTTGGGGTCCATGGCCGCAACTGGGAATTGAGGCCGTCTGGACAACTCCTGTTGTTCCTGAGAGCGTGATAAAGCATCCGCGACTTTATTGAGCGACCCCTTTCTGTATTCAATGGTGAAGTCGTATTGCTGGAGTTCCAAAGTCCATCGCATCAATCTTCCGGTGGGATGGGGCACGGAACGAAGCCACCGCAAACTTTTCTGGCCACTCACAACGGTAAAGTGGTATCCTTCGAGGTACCGTTTTAACTTCCGGATGGCCCAGACCACGCAGAGACACTCCAATTCCACTGTGGAGTAGTTCTTCTCGGCGCTGGAGAGCGTCCGACTGGCGTAGGCGATGACGCGCTCCATTCCCTCGCGAACCTGGGTGAGAACGGCTCCCAATCCTATGTTACTGGTATCCGTCTGGAGAGTAAAGGCAACCTGAAAGTCGGGACATGCCAGTACTGGAGCTGTGGTAAGCTGTAATTTTAACTCTTGAAAAGCCTCAGCTTGTTCAGAGCCCCAAACAAATTTTTGATTTGTCTTCATGAGCCTGGTTAACGGAGCCGCCCTTTGGGAGAACTGGGGTATGAACTGACGGTACCAGGAGGCCATACCCAAGAATCTTCTCAAGGCCTTAACGGTGGCGGGTTGTTCCACCTGCAGAATGGCTTCCACCTTGTCCGGGTCAGTCTGGATGTCGTGCTGGTTGATCACGTGTCCTAAGTACTTTAATTCTGTCGGACAGAACACACACTTCCCGGGCTGTAATTGGAGGCCGGCGTCCCGTAATCTGGTGAACACTTTTTGGAGACGCTCCAAATGTTCTTCAAAGGTTCGGCTTACGATAATAATATCGTCTAGATAACAAAAGACATTTGGTTCTAGTTGGGGTCCCAAGATAGATTCTAGTAGACGTTGGAACGTAGCAGGAGCAGAGTGCAATCCGAAGGCCATGACTCGGAACTGAAACAATCCCATTCCGGGAACGGTAAAGGCTGTAATTGGACGACTGCTTTCGGATAAGGGCACCTGCCAATAGCCCTGACGTTAGTCCAATGTGGTCAAGAACCTCGCTCCTCGGAGTTTGGTCAGAATTCCTTGAATAAACAGGAGCGGGTAGGCACCGGGAATCGTTGCGTCGTTCACCTTCCTAAAATCAATACAAAAACGATACTGCCCAGAAGATTTCCGTACCAGCACTACAGGAGAACTCCAAGCACTTGAGGAGGGCTCTATGAACCTTCTTCCAGCATTTTGGCTACTTCCTCGTTGATTACTTGCTGCATTGCAGGGTTTCTTGGGTAATATCTTTGCTTTATTGGATTTGTTCCCGGTTTTAAAGTGATCTTGTGTTCCACTTTAGTGGTTGGTCCTTAAATGGCCTGGAATTTCGGTAGTTCCACCTTCAAGAAATTGTTCAGGCCCTCTAGTTGGACGGCGGTGAGGGGTTGTAATCCTGCCAATTTAGGGGTTGTTTCGGCACGTTCCAGGGGTATGGTCTCATCTTGGAGGTACAGCGTACGGTGGTCGGCGAATATCGCACTGAAGGCGGGACAGGATATCCAGCCCCATGATGGCTTCAGTGGTTAGGCTGGGTAGATACTCCCAGGAGGCCACCATTATTACAGTACCGATGGTGAAGGGGACTACGAAGCATCCTTCGGTCTTCACTAATGTCCCATCGGCGAGTTGGACATCAGATGAACGGTGAGCAGCGGGGGAGTAACCTTCTTCCTTTAAGAAGGTTCCTAAGTGGCGTCCTATGTAAGACTTGGTCGCTCTGGTGTCGACAAGGGCTGTAACCTCCCGACTTCTTATTTGCAGCCTCACAAACAACCTGGACTCCAGGGCGGATAACGGGGAGAGGTGCTGTGGCGTACAGCGGGTATGTTGCTTGACGACCTGGAGCCAGCTGGTCCATTCGTCTTGATTAGGCAAGACCGGGTCCTGGGGCTGCCGAGGAGGCCTTAATTCCTGCGGCGCCCTGGTTCGTTTCCTGAACTTCGCCGGGGGCAATTCGGATGATCGGACCTGACTCCTTCTTTTTGACACCAGGAACAGAACAGTTTCCGGGGCCGACGACATCCGCTCTTCCAACGCCAACACCCCTGGACTCGGGTTGGGTAGCTGGTGACTGGCTGGTCTGTTGCGGGTTACGGAATTCTGCGACCTTGACTTCCCTGGGAACGGGTATCGGAGCTGACGGTTTCTCCCTAGGAGGTATTGGTCGGGGAACGGGAATCTCCTTCGTCTGCTGTAGGGCCGCCATTTTAGGCGATAGTTTTCCACGGTTCTTGCTTCCATTGTATACGGTTTCGGACACAAACACGTGTGCAGGAGGTGGCGGTGGACGAAACACTGCTGATTCCAACTTCAGAGTCTCGAACTCAACGGTCATCTGGAGTAATTCAGGTAGGAC
>JABXWE010036313.1:0-11086 GCA_014611495.1 Limonius californicus
AAACTGAAAACCAATGTAAAATCCGAATTTTTCTATTTTTCGTAAGTTTGGATTTTAGATCATTTTTTTTCTATCCTCCTAGAAAAAGAATTTCCCGATTTTCTCTGCAGGGAAATTTGGATTACACAAAATTCCTTCCAAGTAAGAAACGTGTGACAAAAAAATTTAAAAGTCCTAAACGGTGACACCGTTGTATTCTCCAGAAGTAAAAAAAAAAAACATTATTAGTGATCAGTTTAATACCGAGAATCAATTAACCGGGTTACTGGAGCAATTTCAAAGTTAAAGCAATTACGTCATCCATCAATTGTCACTTACCAATCGTAACTAATACAATTTTAAAATAATTTACACGTCTTTAAATTAAATTATTGGATGTCCAAACACATATTCGTATATCCACGAATGCAGAATCAAACCTGTACGACACATATTAGAAAAAAGTACTCAACCTGCAACTGCTATTTAATTAAAAAGACTCTATTCGTCATTAACCTATAAAGGTTGAGCTATTTAAAATCGCATTTATATAAACTTTCCACGTGATTACGAATTGTTCAAAAGCGAAGGCGTTCGAACGGCGGCAGAAACTCATGCGGGGTCGTTTCATGTTATTCGCCTTTGGGACGGACGGCGTCGGTCGAGCTGAGAATAAACGCGGCGCGTCGTTACGTCATCAACCGTCAACACTGCCAACGTAATCCGTGTCAAGGAATGCGGACTGCCGGTATGAAAGGATCCTTCCAATATATTTTCGCCGAGGAAATTAGAAATTAAATAACAACGAAGGCTTTCATTGGTCGATTTAAAAATGTGGAACGGATTCCTAGTTCAATACCCCAAAGCGGTGGTGTGTATTTCATATAATTTGTTTTGTTATAACCGAGTAAACAGGAACAGAAAACGAATGCGTGCTGTACTAAAGTGAAACGGTGCATGTAGCACGAATTCATAATAAACGAATTTCTTGACAAATCCGTTATATAGTATACACATAGGGCGTCTCAAAATTGACGCCCTTGCTATTACGGATGCTAAAACAAATCAAAAATTTAAAGAAATTTTCCGATTGTCCTTTGTTATCGAGTTACTGATAAAAAAGTAAATACATAATAAGTTTTATCGCACGGCCCTTCCAATTCGTTGTGTAACATAATTCAATTGGGTGGCTAGGATGATGTTAATAATGTATGAATCAATCAGAAACAATCTTCTATAAGGATTGAAGATTAAGTTCGTTATATTCGAGTGTGGGTATGCCAAACACCCGTTACAAATGAAATACATTAAAACACATGTACCAGCTAACCCAATTATGAAGGTTGTTGAAATAGTATTTACGAAATCCGCTCTAGACAGGTTATCTATACGGGGGGCCTCGGTGGAGTAGTGCGGAAACGCACTGCCACTAGAGGTCCAGCGGTATTCGGTGCGATCGGTCGAGGTTTCGAAGCTCGTCTAGGGCGACCGCATTTCGCTTAGTTAAGTTTAGGGTGCAAGTTGCATGAATGTTTAGTGTGTAAGGGACGCCCGCACCCCCCTGAAGTAATACGAAAGCGGTTCCGGGGGCGGGGGGGACGGTAGTATGAATAAATGAGAAAAAAAAGGTTACCTATACGATATTCAAATACATCGATATAATAAATTATAAGCCATCTTATTGATTACCTCGGAAAACCGATTCCTTTTCGCAAGTGCCAGATTTTGAAAACAATTCGTTATAAACGAGCCTGCACTAGCCGTATTATCTGTAATCCACTATAATCATATCTGATTACAACCTCATCTCTATAACCCACTACAAGCAACAGTACAGAGTATAATGTAGTTAGTGCACTAATGATTTCCATCTAAACCGAAAACAGTGAATACCCAATCGTTATAGCCGAGTTTGCACATGTGATTAACTTTGTTTGTTTACTTAAATTGAAAAGTTTTAACAATTTGTTACGGTAAAGAATCGTTATATCCGGATTTAATTGATACACATCACTATCATTGGATATTACATTACAAAAATCGTTTGTTAACCAGCTTGGGCGAGTTAAATATCACGTTCGTTTTATCCGAATTTTATTGTTTTCAAAATCGTTGTAACAAATCCGCTATTTCGGAGTAACCCACTGCATTTATAATGTTGAAATTATTACACAATGATTTCTTAACTGAACTGAGACTATTATAACAAAGTCTATAGTTCCTAAAGTTCGTTATACTCGAGTGTGGGGGGTATGCCAATTACCCGTTACAGATGAAATTCATTACAACACAAGTACCAGCTAACCCAATTATGAAGATTGTTGAAATAGTATTTAGAAAATCCGCTGATATTCGCTCTAGCCAGGTTACCTATACGATATTCAAATACATGGAAATAATAAATTATAAGCCATCTTATTGATTACCTGGGAAAACCGATTCCTTTCCGCAAGTGCCAGTTTTTGAAGACAATTCGTTATAAACGAGTCTGCACTAGCCGTAATATCTGTAATCCACTATAATCAAGTCTGATTATAACCTCATCCCTGTACCTCACTACAAGAAGCAACAGTACCGAAGAATGTTGGGAATTAGTACGCTAACAATTTCCATCTAAACCGAAGACAGTTAATAACCCAATCGTTATAGCCGAGTCTGCACATGTGATTAACTTGCAATAATGTTTGTTTACTTATAATTTGTTACGGTAAAGCATCGTTATATCCGGAATTATTTTGACACACATCACTATCATTGGATATTACGTTACAAAAATCGTTTGTTTAGCCGACTTGGACGAGTTAAATATCACGTTCGTTTTATCCGATCTTTATTATTCTCAAAATCGTTATAACAAATCGCTATTTCGGAAGAACCCACTGCATTTATAATGTTGAGATTATTACACAAGGATGGCATAGTTTCTTAACTGAACTGAAACAATTATAACAAAATCTAGTTCCTAAATCCTACTTATTATTTTCCACTAAAACCGAATAAATGTGTGTAAATCGAAATAACACCGACTTCAACGGTTTTAAATCACTCCGCTGTTGTAAAGTTCTGTTATATTTATAATCGACTGTAATTGTAATTAACCTTCCGTATTGCATTATTAAAATTCCTTGAAACTAACCAGAACTTGTTAATATCAATTTCGTTATAGCCGAGTTTTTGTATGACACCACGATTTATTATATATCTTATTATAAGATGAGAAATATATTCGAAAAAGTTCAAATCAATTCGTTATAACGTAGTCTTGTTACAACCGAATTTCGCTGTAACCAATATGCGCCTAGAGTAATATTATAATCTAAAATCCATGGATTTAAAAATTCTTTTATACTGAAGCAAAGCTAAAATTGGTTGGTTATACGGGTAGTCCAATACGGCCGAAATTAGCAAAATAAAACTCCTGGACTTGGTATTACAGGAGATGCCATTCCACTTTTGCATTAACCAACCTTAAAAGGCACAAAATAGAGTTCGTTATATCCGAGTCTGATTATACTTGTAACAATAGCTGAATTGGTGTAGCTGCATTTAACTACAATCGAAATTATTATATAGCACAATGTTCCAAAAATAGAACTCGTTATAGCCGAGTTTTGACTGTTCTAAACGTCGCTAGTGCTAAAGCAAATTATAAGAAGGCATAGATCTACATTCAGTATTTCGTTATAAAATATTTACCGTCGCTTGTTAAGACGGGGGGGGGGGATGCGCGTGCACTACATTTATCGGGTTGCCTTGTTTGGGGTTGATTTGTTTTTGTTATTGTTTTAATTTGGTACCGTTTTTTCCATTCAATAAACAATACGTATTCCAAAAAGCTTGTTTTCATCTTGTATTGGAGTCTGGTACTTTACCTGATTACAATAGTACACAATAAACTGCCGCATACTGTCAAAATTGTACGAAACTGTCCATTATCGAGATGTTTTCGTTATAAAAAGGAAAATTTTATTGTAGTTAACTTGACAAAATTCGTTAAATCACCTTAAACATCTACTTTCCTGTTACAACAAAGTATTTTTGTAACTAACCTGTATGGTTTAAAGTTGCAGCTCGTTATAGCGGTTCTGATTGAACCATCATTCAGTGTAGCCAGGTATATGCTATGAACAAAATGACATACATTAGAATAAAAAGTAAAATTACTAAACAATAAATATATCCCCACAACTAACCCAAAATTGTTGATATCGGTTTATATTACAGCAATATTTCGTTATATCCGGAGCTTTATGACAGAATAAGTGAAACGAACTATATTGTATGAAAATTTCGCAATACCGGGGTCATTAGCATCGTCATCCATGTTTGTTCAAACTTCTTCATTTTCACCTGGTATAATAATGAAATGACGATCGTAACAATTGAATGAGTGCTATAGAAATGAGATACAATTGATTGAATCGAAACAGGGCCGGCTTGAGATAGTTTTTTTCGAGAATTCACCAAAAATTGTATAAATAAATACAAAATAGTTTTAAAGTGAAACGCCGTGGGAAAGCAGCAATACCAAATGAAAGTGAATGGTACGGTGGGCCCCCTCATGGCGTTGGTGTTTAGCACAATCAACACAATCTAATATTTGTAACAAAATAATAAAACTAAACCATTATATTGGCAAATATTTAATTGTAGACGATTAAAATTTGCAATATTTAGAAATTCTCAAACATAACTACATATATAAATTTCAAATAATACTGTCAAACTTCAGATTGTATACAAAAGAATGTCTGCTAAAACCCGATAAAGATTTCTATTTAAAAAGCAAAATGGAAAATCTGGTCTTGGCGGAGAGTAATCGCCAGGTACACGTACACACCTGCAAACAATTTCAACTTTTTGATAAATCCAGCAAACTTTTTTAGTCGGTTCGTTTAAAAGGCTAACCCTGAATTACTAAAAATAAACTTAAAAATTGCTAAATTTTCAACCAAAGCCGCCATTACACCCGCGACTTCGAAATAATTCAACTGGAACTCACCAAAGGCTTCGCCAGCACGAGACTATCGGCCCAGAACGCACTGCTGCACCGAAATTAGGAGAGATTTCCTGCAGACACCGGCGGCCGCTTTCGCAAACACCAAATTATAGTTCAAGACGGCACATCTATCGTGTGCGGAGGTTATGAATGGAGAGCGGGGGCCGCCGAGCGAGCCCACACCGTCAAAGAATGGGCAAGTAGGTCGGCCCGGGATGGGAAAACTCGCGAGACACAAAATACGAGAGCATGTGAATCTGCCGAGCAGACTATACCACACCATGCATGCAACATGCACGTAAACGTTGCATTATTCCATAGACTGGTAGAACTAGGTTTCGGTTTCCCGTTTATTGTAGTCTGAAAATTTAGGGTCTATGTGATAGTTTGCGCAACCAACACGAATGCAACGTTTTATGAATGACAACAAACAGAAAATAATACACCACGCATGCTATTTGCTCTCCACCAAATGTCACTATTTCACATTAGTAAAAAGCCTTTTAAATTGTAAAATCTAGCCTGTTAGGATTACGCATACTGTTATGAACGGGTAAATTTCTTCCGCATATCTTTTTTCGTAATGTCATGGTATTCAGCTTCTAAAATCGGTAGAAATCCAAGTACAAAATGGGAAAGAGCCATAAAATTCGGTTTCCCGTATGTTATACAATGAAAACTGGGTGTTTATGTGAGAATCTATCTACTATTTGTTCCCCCACTAGTTAATACACTACTAATATTTATTTATTCTCCACCAAATATCGCTAGTTCACACTAGTGAAGAGCCTTTCAAATCGATAATAGTGATCCGCCAATATTACACATACTATTATGAATTGGTAAATTCATTTTGCATGAACTATTCATATACTGCCCTAGTACTTCAGCCTTTACTCTCGTCGAGGAGGAAAAATCTCTTAAAATGTTACGTATTTGAATTTTTCCAAAAACTGTAAATCTAAGGAAAAGCCATACAATTAAAAAGGCGTTAATGTCTTCCGTCAATTTAAGAAATTAGATTTACACATTAATGTAAAAAAAAGTAATATAATTATTAAAAATGTACCACCTAAACGATATAAATAATTTTGCTGTAGGAGAAAACTTCTAAAACGAAGAGAGAACCCCTAGGTAAGTAAATGCACTAATTCTACTCCAGAATATTGTAAATATTTTGAATTTGTGAACTAAATGTGAAAACAAAATTGTGAAAATATTTCACACGGTTCCTGAACAGGCCAGCGATAGATATAGTTCGTTATTTTTGGTGAAAAGGCTAAAACCTTCTCTGGTATTTCTGTCGTTTGAATACGATGTTGAACTGTAGGTCCCCCTTAGCGCTGAGCTCAGCAGTGGGAAGTACAAGTTTGTTAAGGAATTGTACATAGTTATATAGACTTACTAAATTCAGAAATTATTATCATCATTAATGGGAAATCTATACAAAAAAAATATATTCACGCTGGTAAAAAGCCTTTTTAATATGATTTTCAAGGCGGAAATATACACAATAACATGGAAGTAGTAGATTCAAAGACAGACACGTTGGTGCAGACAGACACGTTGGTGCAGCTATAAAGACAATGCAGAAACTGCTTCAGGCTAGCAAAAAAAACTGTAAAAGTTGTAAAAATGAATGGATTTTTTCAAAATAATTCCCCTAACTGCAAACGTTGTGAAAATATTATGTTCTCCCGAAACACGTAAAATAAATACCATAAGTGCACTTGTACTAAATGAATACAAAAGATTAACCCATTCTTAGGTATCCTTTAGAATCTTTGTCCGCTTTGTTTTCTCAAGGGAAATCACGTACTACATCTAAATTTAATTATGCTGAACTCACATTCCCATTAGAAAAACTTTCGAAAACAGAAATGGAAGTGTTATGAATTTCACGAATTTCTATGAGATTTTCTGCTTCTGCTTATGGCGTTTTTATTTTTATTTTCATAGGAAAAAACGATTTGATCGTAATCACGATTTCACACTTGGAAAGAGTCTTACAAGCTAGTATTTGCTTTAGAATAAATAATATTCGGAAAATGAAGATAAGCAATTTCTATACCTCTTGTATGCATCTTCGATGTCTCTTTTTGTTCTTATCCAGAATCCATATAAAAACCGTATTAATTAACAATAACTACTACTTCACATTTTGGAAAAAGCTTTTTAAGAAAATTGTTTCGGATTTTAAACGAATATAAAATTGCTAAATTAGAGGCGTTGAAGAAGAGTGGTCTAAAAAAGAGATTTTGAAACAATAAAAACGCCAAATTGGTGGCACATTCCTCATATTTTAACTTTTCCGTGTGTCAACGCGTTTCGAAAGTTCTCTAGCGCGGTATCGTCGGTTCACTGTTTTATGAATGAAATAGTTTACGTGTACCCGAAATGTGGGTTATTAACCTCCGGCTCAAATCCGCAACCCGCCGCACAACCATGACACACAAATCGACGAAATATGTAATAATGAACAATTCGTTTTAAAATGGCCGATGATTAAACCCGAAATTCCCGGTAGTGCGTTCGAAAAATGCGAGCGGGGGCGAATTTGCAGAAACGAGCCAGGAAGGCTTTACGGTCGAAGTGCCTTCAGTACTTCGTTTTTTGTTATGACATCACGACAGAAGTATTACCGCAATGCAACTTTACGACTGCGTTCTAAAAATAATAGCTACGTATGTATGACTGACCGCAACGCCGAACGTTCTTTGAACATGCATTAGTGGCTTCCGTGTTTTTCAAACTATAAAAGTTAAAAGCTTTGTTTATTTAACTGCGAGAATTCCGAGTTTACACTTCCCTATCGTCACGCTTCGAAAATATTACGAAACGGCACTCAGGTGTATTTATTGGTTAGACGTTTATTACGAATTGGTGAGCAGAACGGCGGACACCATTACCGCTTCGTGATTTCGGTCAAAAAAACGAAACTACTTTCCTTTTTTAAAAAACTAGCAACGTGTCTTCGTTGTACTGGGTAAATTAAGACATCATTCAAAATAATCAAAACTCGTTAATAGTACTCGACCAAGGCGAAAACATTTTTATAAAGGCGACGTACCTATACAGGATGTCCTGAAAGTAAAGTGACACAGCTTAATTACAGCTTCCAGAGATCAAATGGCACCGATTAAACCCAACATACCTTAGTACAAAAGTGCTTCATTAAAAAGTTACGACGCCTTAAAGAAGAAAACATTTTTAACATTGGGTATATTTCAGAAACAAAATGGTGGATCAAGCTGAAAATTGCTACATTCATCCCTGCATACTGTAGCGGGCGCTGTCAGCAGATTTTTTCGTGTTTTAGATTTTTTTTGCTTTAATAAGTAAAATTGATGATACAGATGTTATTTTTACAGCAAAAAGGAATACTTGTTTCATGTCAATAAAATGAACCGGTTTCAAGGAAAACGGACCTAAGTCGGTGGCGTCTTTTGAATAAGTGGGCACGGGAGCGCCCCCTCTTCTAATAAAATATTAAAATTAATCTTTTCCTATCTGTATTTAAATAATAATTAAAATGAACTAACTCTGCAAAAGTTTGTTTTCTATAGCTAACGTTTAAATTGTCATCCATTCCGCGATTTGCGGCGCAAAGTTGGTAGACGTGAAGGTGGAAGGTGGCATATATTCCGTTCCCACGATTCTCTGTATTCGGCAAACATCGCCTAACCGTACGTATATTATGATTATTGTTGGAAATGGACAGGTGAAATAAAACACAAAATTGCTATTACCAAATAGAATTATTCTTTATTTAATAGCAATGCGTGGTAATCGCAGTCAGAGTAGGACAAAGACTAAACTAAAACACGAAGAACGAAATTAAAATTAGTTTACAGTATTTGGGTGCTTTGCCGTATATCATGTTTCCCTTCTGAGAAAGAATAACGTAAACAGTCAACCCATTCATACACAATATTTATTACGTCTAGCTCACTCATCGACTTTTGTATTTAATGTTCTTGTTAAGACAAGGAATCCAACACTCCCACTCAAAAATCGATTAATATATACATGTACATAAAACAAAACTTCTCTGACTGCATTTTACCATTCTGGGGAAATTATAATAAAATTTATGGTCCAACATTTATTGCTATGGATCAGGAAAAACCCCAAGTAAAACCTGACCAGACCATGTATACGTCTAACGATATACAATAAACAATGTTATAGGTATATTCAACTAAAATTGTAAATATAACGGATTACAGATACATTGTATTATAATAAAATTACATATAGGAATGTTATTTCAATCCCATTCTTACACGGAGGTTTACAAACCTAGGAGCTGATAGTGGTTTAGTTAGTATGTCTGCCAATTGGTCACCTGTGGGCACATATTTAACCATTACATTTTTCTTTTCTACCTGTTCACGAGAAAAGTGATATTTTATATCTATGTGTTTTGACCTTTTATGGCATGTAGGGTTCTTTGCAATGTTTATACAACCATTATTGTCTTCATAAATTGTGATTGGTTCAACAATATTTATTTTCATGCTGGATAATAATGATTTGAGCCAAATGGCTTCCCTAACAGCTTCAAAAAGTGCCATATACTCAGCTTCCGTTGAAGAAGCTGCAACAGTATTTTGCCGTTTTGAGTTCCAGCTTATTGTACAATTTTCAAAAAGTTTAAACAAATATCCTGTTGTACTTTTTCGGTCAGTTTCATTGCTGCCCCAATCAGAATCAACATACCCAACTATTAGTTCATGATAATCAACTCTTTTAAACGTCAGTTTGATGTCTAGTGAACCTTTAATATATCTTAAGACCCTTTTTAAACATTGCCACAGTTCAGTTGTATTTTTATTTTGATATCTGCTGAGGATGTTTATAGCTATACTAAGATCGGGCCTTGTACATAGCATTGCATACATCAAACATCCGATTAGATTGCGACATGGTGCAACGCACGTTGTTACATCGGAATTTAGAGCTTTATAGTCTAATTTTATATTTAGAGGTGAATTTACAGGTTTACAATCCTGCATTTTTAATTTATTCAAAACTGTTTTCAAATAAGAACTTTGATCTAAAGTTATTGTAACTTTTGATCGTTCAATTTTTATACCTAAAAACAGTTTAATTTCTTTTAAGTCTACCATTTGAAATTGTCTCATCAGATATTGCTTTACAGCTGCAAGGCTAATATTGTTTGCAGTGGCAATTAACAAATCATCTACATACAGTACAATATAGATGTTTTTGCAAATATCACCTTTGTCTAAAATATATATACAAGGATCAACAGAAGAGTTATTAAAACCTCTGTTCTTTAAAGTTTGATCAAACAACTCAAACCAGCACCTGGAAGCTTGCTTCAGCCCGTATAAGGCTTTATTTAACTTGCATATTTGATTGTTTTTGCATTTGACACCGTCAGGGACCTTCATATAGATTTCTTCTTTTAAGTTGCCATTTAGAAAAGCAGTTTTGACATCCATATGATGTACTAATAAATTATACTGATTTGCAAGAGCTAAAATAAAACGAAAGCTCGAGATTCTGGCAACTGGTGCAAAAGTTTCATTATAATCTAGTAAATATTCCTGACTAAAACCTCTGGCTACTAGACGCGCTTTGTATTTGACTAAATTTCCAAATTCATCGTTTTTAATTGTAAACACCCATTTACAATCAACGATGTTTGTATTACTTGGGCGTTCAACTAATGTCCAGGTATTATTGGTCAAAAGAGATTTAATTTCTTCTTTTATTGCAAGCTCCCACTGCAACGTATCATCACGGTTTCTTATTTCATGATAAGATTGTGGAATGGTGCATACTAATGATTCACCGCTTATTAAATAATTTGCAATGTTATCTTCATTATAGTATACAGGTTGCAGATTTGTAATTCTGTCACTTCTTCTCACCTCTGTTATTGCTTTTGATTTATGGCTATCTTCAACTATTTCCAAAGTAGAATCATGCACTAATTTATCTGATTTTAGATTTTCAGTATTGTTATTAGGTACTGATTCTAAATTCGTTTTAGGAATTTTACATGTTAAATGTTCATCAGTCTCGTTTTCTGATTTTAAAGGTCGAGTTATTTTAAAAGTGTTTTCGTCAAAAATA
>JABXWE010036314.1:0-18041 GCA_014611495.1 Limonius californicus
AGTAACAGTATCGAACTACTGGAAAAATATTTTCTCCTCCAAGGCACAAATATAAAAGTTTAAATACAGAAAGATATTATAACTTGGTTATTTGTAGTTTTTGGGGCACTTGCTTTAATAATTGTATGAGAGAAAAAACAGGGGAATGCAAATAGGTTGTATTAATAAAGAAGTTGAAAATTGATTTATCGCGAAAACATTCTATTGTTTGTTGTATTATACCAATGAATTTTGCAGAAAAATACTGAAATTTTTCTAGTTAACTGTATTTGTATTTATTCAATTAAAAAAGTTAGCTATGTATATATTTTTTATTTATATACACCCTGTATATTTAAAGAATGATAAGTACCGCTAACTAAATATTACAACAACCAATTGTTATTTATTTTCTTTGTCAAGCGGTATGTGATTCATACATTGTAAAATGTGTAAAATAGAACAAAAAAATATTTCTTTTTAAACATTTAATGTAAAGAATGGAAAGATAAAAATATGATAGAATGAACTGCACACCGGCTAACTTTTGCAAGGTGAAGTGTAGTAGAGAGAGATTTAACTAGAACGTTATTATCAAAAATTTCAGAGAAATCATGGATTATTAATTCATTGATTTGAATGATTATATTATGCTAATATTAATCCAATAAAATAAATTATTATGCAAGATATTTCTAAATTAAATACTGTATGTAATTTACAGATATTTCATGCAAAACTAAGGGCGGCCGGCTGCACATTAAAGAAACATGAAACGTGAAACAAGAAATATGTTTCATGTTTTTTGTTTCACATTTCACGTTTCATGTTTCTTTGATGTGTGGCTTCATTTACGCAGGCCTTACTTCAAACACACATGAAACGTGAAACACGAAACATGAAACATGTTTTATAAAATAACAACACGCTGTTTTACATATAAATCCGCACATCAGCGAAACATGAAATGCAGGTGTTCTATTCTAGATTGCAAAGTGGTTGCTTCAAGTCTGAAAATCAACGTTGGTCCATGATTTCACCCATCAGCTTTGGAAGGTGGTTCTGAAAATTGATTCACTCGGTCTTTCTATTTTAGAAATGAATTATCCCATTCACCAAAAATGTTAGAAGGGGCTGGTTTTTAATTGTCGGTTGTGTAAACACATGCATACATGCTAATTCATGTCTGTATTCCGAAAAAATGCAAAAATACGACCACAGCTACCTAACATAAAAATACATAATACATAAAACAAATAGAGATGCTTATATTTGTATAAAAAACTTCTGTTATAGTGTGACACCTTCAAGATATTTACGTAGGACGCGACGTCATGAATTTTTATAAAAACTTTTTATTCAAATTTTTACAGGGAGATATCAGCTTTATAGTTTAATAAGTAAAATGTGTTAGTTTTGCATAAAATTTCGACGTGTTGCATAAATTACGGTGCTTAATTTCCATATTTCTCCTAATGTTTGTTGTTTGTTTGTTTGTTTTATTTAACGTCGGCCTATTTCTGCTACTATGGCTAACCACCGACGCCAGGGAGCGATCCTACCACACCTGGAAATTTAGCCTGTTTGAGGGTTCTTTTGACGTGCCCAACAAAACTTGGACACGGGGCCTACGATTTTACTTCCTATCAGAGAAGAAGGGCCGTTTTAGCGTTTTTTATCGCTCAGAAAAAAACCACCGACCTCGGCGTCCGGATTCGAACCCAGGACAGCTGCGTGAAAGGCATACGGCCAACCTATCCGAGCTACCGGCGCCGGTGCTAATGTTTAATTTAGATATCTTAATTTAGATATCAGTTTACTACTTACCGAAATCTGATGGAACATAAATACAAAGAAGAAACATTTTTGCGTGTTCATTTTTGAGTTTTTAATGAAATACAATAATAAGTTCAGTTAATAAGTATCAGTTCTGTTTTGGTTAGATTAATTACAGACGGCGGTTTAAGTATATAAAGTTCGGAAAACCCCTTCCTACCACGATATCCTAAGGGGTTTTCCAAAGTTTATGTGTTGTATTTGATTACAACAGGGTCGCATTTAGGATGATCTAAAAAACCAAACATAAATTTTTTAATTTCTTTAAAATTCTGGAAGGATATAAATGAAAATTTATAAACCAAGACAAAAGTTTTAATGCACACAACAAATATTCCAAAGAAACAGAAAGACCATTGAATTAAAAAAATAGAAATCATAAATTAACAACTAATGCTTTATTGTGCGGGAAATTTGTAATTAATATTTTGGAGAGTTACATAAATATTTTTATGGTTTTTTAATTCAAATTTGACGGCGTAGTTTAATATTAACCAAATTTGTGAGGCCCCTTCCAAATGAGTGGCCGTAAGTTAGAGCTTATTGTAAATCCGGCCCTGGTTTAAAACCACTTTTACTTTCCCAATTAGGTTGTTTACCAGGAAAATACTTAACACAGTATTTATAATGTATTTGTAAAATTTCCGGTGGTTACATAATACAAATAATATAGGAAGTAAAATTAAATTTGTTTTTACAGTTGAATTTTATAACATACGAGGACTGTTCTTTGTCTGCTGGGCCTAGTAAAGTAATACACAATATATTGACAAAACAAATTTATTTATAATTTTTCAAAGTTTTGCCCTCCACACTCAATGCATTTTTGCATCCGTGAAAACCAATCTTCAAAATATTTTCTCAAATTTTCCCGTGTTAGGTTATTTATTTCATTTTTAAATGCGTCAAGCGTTTCTTCGGCCGATGTAAAACGTAAACCCCGTAACTTATTCTTTACACGCGAAAATAGAAACAAATCATTAAATGCTAGGTCTGGACTATACGAGGAATACCCAAAGTTAACACAGTATAAAAAACATAATTTAGCAGGACCGGATTTTAAGATTTTATTGGAAAAAGAAATCTGTAAGTAGTTTGTTAAAATAAAAGTTAACATAATTACATATGTGTTACAACAAATCTGCTTCAACAAATATAATTTTTTAAACAATGTTTTGTAACTTATTGTCCGCTTGCACTAATTCATCTAACTTATCAAAATAGTCTCCGTCGCTTTCCCTATCATCCAAGCCACCCAAATTAATTATTGGCTGTCCATGAAAAGCACCTCGTTTATGTAACTATTTTCTGTATCGATTACATGACGCATATTAGCTCAATTGGATTGAATACACAATAATATGGCGGTAACCGTAATACAGTATAGCCTATTTTGTTTGCCAGATCGTCGATATAAAATTGCTTGGAAAAAGTTTTTGTTTTTAGCAACTGCAACAATTCCTTCTTCGTGTAGCTTTTTTCAAAAATCATATCATGCTCTCGTAAAAAGTTTGCTATGTCGTCTTTTAATCTATTGGAATTTCGCAGTTTATTAATTTGCTTGGAATGGTAGCCGGCGTTGTCTAGTACCTACTATGACAGAATGACGGCAAATTCGGCAATAAAGTATTTTCAAACCACGACTCGAGCAATTCCGCTGTCATATCCTTATGGTAATCTAAACTCGAATCGCAAACATTTTTAGCTGATATCAAGGTATACAGTATACAGGGAATTTTTCTTTTTAGTATACATAGCTTATGTACATATACTTTTAAAAGAAACGCGTCAATTTCGCCTATTGTGTAGTATTCCAACACAAATTATCAAATTGTCCTCGGAGATTATCTCCAAAATACTGTCTTACCTCGTAAATTGCTGTTTTAACTCATCAACTTGTCTGATGCCATATCTAAGTGACAGAGATACCGATGACTTCTCGAACATAATGCGCATAAATAATATTAATTTAAATAGCGCACATTCGACGAAATTTGTGGGAATAGTTGTTGATCGGCATTTTCAACACACCGATGAAGTTATCGTAAAAATTAATAAAGCCATCTATTACCTACGCAGGCTTAAACCCATTTGTGATACATCAACTCTTCGTACCATATACTTTGCTTATTTGGAATCTATACTTAGATATGGGTTATTTTATTGGGGAAACTCAATTTATCTATCAAATATTCTAAAATTACAAAAAAAAGCTTTAAGAATCATCTTTGGAATGCATAGTCGAGACAGTTGTAGGCCTATATTCAAAGCACAGAGTATTATGACAATTTTTAATCCATTTATCTACGAAACTTCACTATTCGTATTTAATAACAAATATAATTTCCTGCAAAATTCAGATATTCACAATTATAATACTTGAAATAACTTGTTACGGGTTGATAATGCCAAAAGCTCAGTTTATTTTAAATCCTACATGTTCAAATCCGTTACACTTTTCAATAAGCTTCCTGAATCCATTAAAATGAGAGATAACTTAAAACCCTTTAAAACTGAGCTAAAGTTGTATTTAACTGATAACATTTTCCATACGCTTGACGAATTTCTAAATACCTAAAGTACCTAGTATAGTTATTACTATTATAGTCACCCGTGGTTTTATGCTGTATGTAATGTATTGTATGTAGGTAAATGATTGTAGTTAATTTTATATTTTTGAGTACTGTACCTGTATTTATGTGAATTTTGAATCTTGGAATTTGTCATGTTTGGGTCTTTTTAGGACATGTGATATTAATTTGTACGCCACTGGCATTATTTGCAAATAAATTACTTACTTACTATACTAAAAAGAAAAATTCCCTGTATGTACGTAATACGTATACTCTATTCAGGATTGATTTGCCATCCAGCAGGCTGTGGAAATCTGGGGGAATGTGTGGTATCAATGAAATTTGTCAATGAATTAAGTTGGGTTATATTAGCAGTGTTTTTTGGGCGAGATAAAAACTGTAACACACTCATTCACAATTTAGATGCCAAAAGAATATCCCCTACCCTATTCCACCTTCATGCTATCACTAGAAGTATCTGAATCATCGGCACCCTCCGATTCTGAATCAGATTCCCCAATTGAAATAATGAAAGGAGGAATATTTTCAAACGATAGATTTCCCATATGTTTTGTCTAGTCTTCCGAAATAAGTTTTTCACAATGCTCACAGAAATTTTTCCACATGTCGGGGGTACATTTTGAAAGAGCCTCACGCCATAAATTTGCAACCTTGTCTTTCGATTTTGGCTGCGAATTTATGTGCTTATTGTAATAGGTCTTACAAAACCCCCACGCCATTTCAATTGGGTTGTATTTACAATGGTATGGAGGCAATCGAAGAACCTCATAGTTGCGCTTTTTCAAAATTTCGTCAGATACATATCTTTTATTTCCGTCTGCTGTAAAAGGTTTAACTAACTCCCAAAGTTTTTTCTTAGTAATTTTGCCCTGAATTTCGACATTGTGGTGGTTAACCAACCATTCCTGCAATACACCTTTTTTTGCAGGAAAATGTGGGTGGCTTGTCAAATTGCACTGAATGATAAGGTGCGTTGTCCATAACCACGACAAATTTTCCTTGCAACTTGTCCAAAGCAGGAATCAGCTAATTAACCAACCAATTTTGAAAATTTTCCCCATTCATAGTTTTATTATAGTCCCTGTCGTTGTTGTTTGAGTCTAGTAACATGTCGCTCCCTTCCAAAAAGCCTAAATTACATCCCGCATTCAAAATCGTGAACCTCTTCCCCTCACTTTATATAGCATAGCTTTATTAGAATTTTTAACTATATTTGGTCTAAAGATTACGTATACGAAGTAGTGATCTCACGTCACGTCACGTGGGAGACCCTGTATATGCATATATTTTAACAATAAAGATAATTTCCTGGCACTTTCGATTTCCCCAGAAATAACTGCAATTTACTTATTTAAAAAACACCCTCTATATCTTCAAATTTTTAGAATTTACAATAAATTCGGCGTGTAGCTCCGTTAATAAGCGACTTTTCCATTTGAGGTTTTTTAACTACCATGAGAGCAATAAAAACCCAAGTCAAAGACACCCTTGGAATTGTAAAGTCGTGCCTTAATTACAAAGATGTAAACGTTATACATATTTTTAACTGTCAGACATTAATAATTGACAGTTTACATTTCAAATTTTATCAGGGTATTTATTTAATAATTTAATAGAAATTTAAAAAAAAAACACAGAAATTTGCCAGTGTTTGTCTATACTTTTAGTTAACCATATTCAAGGTTACATTGGCGTCTCAAGTGTTCTGTGGTCCCTGTGGCCGAAGTAGTGAGATTATGCAGTTATGAGCTATGTAAATAAGCATTTATTGGAAATAAAATTGTTGCGTACACGTTTACACAACAAAGTAAATATGGAATTTTATAAAAGATGCTGAAAATGTTGACCATTGTTTTATAAACAAAAATGCACTCTTCTCTTAAGATTTTCAAACACATTCAACAGAGTGTCAGGTGTAAGTTCATCTAACTTTTGAGAAATAACATTTTCTAAATGTTCTGAATTCTGTGGTCTATGAGTAAAAATACTGTCTTTTAGATAAGAGAATAGAAAGAAATCAGGAACTGTAAGATCGGGTGACCTTGGTGGAAACAACTATCTACTAATTAGCCGATCATCATAAACTTCTTATAAAAATTGTATGACACAATTAGCAGTATCTGTTGTGGAATCTATAATTTCATCATCATGAAGGTAGTTGAAAAGGGGGGTTAAGATATTCTGAAGATAATAATCCCCAGTTATATATTTTCTGCAATAAACTTATAAACCATTTGTCTTCTTGAAAAAGCGACCCATAAACCGATCTTTTGTGGATGTAACGGTGTTTTCTCAAACATATGTGGATTATCTGTTGCCTATATTCTCATATTTTGGCTGTTAAGATACTCATTGAGGTGAAACCAGGCTTCATCGCTCAACCAAGTAAGGTCCAATACGTCATTATTGTTTATGTTGCTTAACCAGTGACAATAATTTTGCTAGGTTGGCAATCACGTGGCAAAAGTTTGCATTTTGTGTGGAAACATGCTCAAAAATATATTTACTTACTGTTCCACAATTTCCGTATGACAAATCAATTTCTTGACTTAGTTTTCTGATCGGCTTAGAAGGATTTGCTTCCATGATATCCCTAACATTATCAATAACTTCTGCAGATTTTTCATAGGTCATCCTGATCCCTTTCTCCTTTCTACACTTCCAGTTCCTCTAAAATTATTCACAATAATCTTGGCAGTTTTATAGAAATTTTTATAAGTTAAGTTTGCAGTCTCATTCGGACAACGCTGCTGAAATGCTGTGAAACAGGTAGAATCGAATATTGCCATTCATCATTTTCATTCTTTGTACTGTTATGAAAATAAGATTCTAATATTTTTAAATATAAATAAATGTACATAATGGTGAGGATCCACACCCCATGAAGGAGCAAGGCGGAAGGTCAAAACACCCGTATCCTTGCTTTTACACCCGATTGTAGCGTGCGAAATTCATGACACGTGGTGATGTGGTGGGTATCACGCACTAGCCAACCGCGTTGTTATCCTTGCTTTGCCACCCGCCACGCTTCAAGTCCTGGATTTGAACTACTTACATTCTGCACCGTAGCCTGGTGCTCTAAGCACTGGACCACATTGGCGCTAATAGATTTACATGCATATGTACCAAACGTCCAAACCTTATAATAAGTATGAACTCTGTGTATGTCGTTACAAAAAACACTGTTCTGAATATTACAAAAATGAAAATTCTGTTTTAGTACATATAGACAGATATTGTATTAGTAACAAATGTGGCAACTAAATGTAAGAAACAATAACAATAAAATGGCATTACTCTTAATTTGGGTAGCTAATACAGAAGTATTTTCCCAGATTTCCAACTAAAACAGTTTTCCTCGATCAAAAATATTTTTTAAATTTGTTCTGCATCTATGTTTAAGGCACCTACTTAAAATTTAGAAAAAATATTATTCCAACCTCCAAAATCGAATACTTTTTTTAAAAAGCTACTTCTTTTAAAATTTTGTAATAATATACAATACGTGGTAGTTCGAAACAAGAAAGTTAAATTCTTGTTCTGCAAAATCGGAAGTGATACAAAACTATTAATATTAATAAATAATTTAGTTTTATGCCAGTATGGTTCAGTGATTAGAGCATTTGGCTCGTTGCGGAAGGTCAGAGGTCAAATCGCCGACTTGATGCCTGGCGGGGGGTAATGGGCACCTGCGTTCGAATGCAAAAGGGATAATAATGTGGTTGGTTAATGCGTGATGCTCACCACATCCGTTATGCTTGAGCTATTTTATTGTTTCTTCCGTCTGCAATCCTATTTGTAGACGGCGAATTTGCACAAGGAGATGTTTTACATAATTTTTAGTTGGAAATAATGCATCAAACACTTTTTTTTAGACAGTCTGTGTCCATTAATGGCAGTATATTTGTATCACTTTCGAAAGTCTAGGACCATAATAATTAGTCATGAAGGTGCGCATCTATTTGAAACTTCTGTTGCCAAAAAATTGCTATAGTACTAACTGCCACTGTAATATAAAAATACCGTCCATTTCAATATTGATGCATTTAGACTCGTACCGGTAGTAGTGTTGTTGAAGTACAAGCGAAATAGTATTATGGGAAAAGAGCAAATCAAAAAGATCCAAGTTGGTATTTTACCTGAAGCTATTATTTACTCAATAAGCATTACAGTTGAAAAATTGGATGTGCTTAAATTTTAGCTAGATTATTGGACATAATTCCCATCGTCCCTGATTTTCGATTTTTTCACATTTTTCCTATTTGCTGAAATTGTGAATTCCCTATTAATTCTCTTTACATTCGAAGGGCCCGTTGAGTAGTAGGTAGTAGTTTACAATTATTAGAGTCGTGAAATATGATTTGCGTCATTTATGGTATCGTTTTGAAAGATTTGTCATCCTGTGATTCATTTGCTTGAAAGCTATTAAATAAACAATAGTGTTATAAACCTTTTACATACTACTTAATTTTATACAAATGCTTGAACGTTAATAAAAAACTTAAAGATTGTATTAGTTGAATTAACGGTAGTTAAAGTAAAAGGAATTTACTTTTGCAACTAAAGAGTTGTGTAAAAAATTCATTCTGTATCTCTTTATAAAATCGTAAGTTTCAAAACTTTATGCAACTCACAAATGTTATCAGAAAATATTTTACTTCTACCACCAGTGTCGATAAATTTTTAATACATCTTTATAACTAGCTGTGGTCACACGCATACACAAATACATACAGTGTGTTAAAAGAAACTTAATCGCGATCGCGTGTCTTTGATTAGACAGCTGCCAATTACAGTGTCATAGACACTAGGTGTGAGTGATGTTTATTGTTATTATTGTTCAGCTGTTTAGAAACAGCCATACAAATGTTTTATAGGTAGAAGCATTTGTGAGTGAATAATTGTATACATAGCATTCAAATGGGAAAAATTCCATATATTACATTATACTTTTGAATGTTATAGTAATTATTTATTAACATATGACACACGCTATATAGGGTGATTCATTAGCCTCTTTACAAACTTTGGCAATGAAAACTAGATGTAATTTCATCTTTCTTTGTTAAGAAGTTATAGGGTTTTTACAATAATTATCTCTTTGTACACTATACTAGTTTGAAAAAACGTGGTAGTAGCCATGGTTTAGCATAACATTTTCATAATGGAAACGCTTGTAATGCAGCGAGAGAATATCAAAACAGATTTCCTAATAGACGTCAACCGGCACATTCCATATTCAGTACAGCCTTTAGAAGACTTCACATAACTGGTACTGCCGTTCCTCCTAGGTCCATTCACCCGCATGATGTATATATTGAAGATCTTGAAAACGTTATGAATGCTGTGACGGATTGGTAACGGAGGTCCTATACCATGGCCACCTAGATCACCCGACTTGCGAGTTTGTATGGGGTCACTGCAGGCAACTTGTTTATGCCGTGGAAATAAATGATCGTCATATATTATTGCAGAGGATTCGAGATGCTGAAACTCATATTAGAAATAATATGAATTTATTACGCGTGCAAGAGAGTTTAGTTCGTCGTTACCAGTTGTGTATTCAGGAGAATGGACTAATTTTTGAACATTTACCATAATCTCAATGTTGCTTTCTGTTTGCTACAATAAATATTTTGATTTTCTTAAAATATGATTACTCATTAGTGTTCAAAGAGATAATTATTTTTAAAATCCTAATATGAATTTTTCTTCATGAAATTACATCTAGTTTTCATAGACAAAATTTGTAAACAGGCTATTGAATCACCCTGTATAAAATAAGTTAATTTAAAATAAAAAATGTTATATTTGCAAAATCGAGAAATCATTTATTCTTCCAACAGCCATCGCCCTGTATAATACGTTGTGTTTCATATGAATAATCAGTTTAAAAGCTTTAAGGTCAATAATTTGTATAAGGGAAATTAGAACTAATTCGCTTGCTTGTTTCACATGAACAGGGTCACATAAAGATACAGGGTGCTCTATTTAAAATAAAAAAAGTAATACGTTGCCCAGACCAAACCTTGTAATTTGTAGGTGTATACGATAAGTGTCACGTGTGAATGTGAAGAATAATTTAAGAGGTACTTAAAATTAAAATTAAATTTGAACAGGTTGGAACGGTCGATAAAAGAATTGTTTGTTGCCTACAGCTAGACGTCAAAAGGAACGACGCAATTAGCACTATACATAAATATATAACGTTAATTTAATGAAAATTATAGCAAGTTTAGTTTGATGAGTATGGAAAATTCCAATGGAATAATTAAACATTATGAAGAGGGGAGATTGAAAACGGTTATTTGGTAATGTCTTCAATACAATGATTCATGTTGTCAAACGCTACTTGAACAATTTTAATTAAATTACAAATAAATACAATATTTTCCATTAACTAATGAGATGGTAAATCTGCATATTTTTCAACAAAACTCTACTGACGTCGAAGTATTTATGTATTAAATTGGAAATGCTCAACATTTTAAGATAGACCAGAGATTTGGAAAATTACGACAGCTGGATGATATCATTTATTAACTGTTTCTCGCCTTACTACTTCATATCATTTAGTTCCACCAATGCTAGACCATTAAAATTGGTGAAGGGCGAACCTGGAATAAAATCATTCGAAATATTCGATTATGCACATATCTTGAGATATCTCGAGATGCGACTAATTCATTCGCATGATAAGAACTTCCCGAAATACGTTCCTTTAATGGCGTGCCCATTTCGAATGAAATAATTCGAAATATTCGATTATGCATGCATCTACGAGATGTGAGTAATTCATTCGAATGATAAAAACTTCTCGAAATACGTTCGTTTAATGGCGTGCGCATCTCGAATGAATTAATTCGAAATATTCGATTATGCATGCATCTACGAGATGTGAGTAATTCATTCGAATGATAAAAACTTCTCGAAATACGTTCGTTTAATGGCGCGCGCATCTCGAATAAATTAATTCGAAATATTCGATTATGCATGCATCTACGAGATGTGAGTAATTCATTCGAATGATAAAAACTTCTCAAAATACGTTCGTTTAGTGGCGCGCGCATCTCGAATGAAATAATTTGAATTATTCGATTATGCATGCATCTCTGAGATGGAAGTATTTCATTCGAATGATAAAAACTTCTCAAATACGGTCGTTTAGCGGCGTGCGCATTTCGACTTAAAACAAATCGAAATATTCGGTTTTACATCACCGAGATGCTAATAATTCATTCGAATAATAAACGCTTTTCGGATTACTTTTGTTTCGTTGTTCGGGTTGGAATTGAAATATCGTTTCTGTCGGTTTATAATTCGAGTAGTATTTGAATGAATTTGTAATTCTAGAATATACTAAAAAATAAACTACAAAATAACATATTTGACTTGTGATGGGGTCGCATGTGCAGCTGAGTTAGCAAAGTAAGTTTTTATAATTTCGAACCGGGCAGGCTTCAGTTTCGATTATTTATGTCTACTTTTCCATACTTAAATTAAATAATATTAATTGCAGAATTTTTTAGATTGATTATTATTTAATTAAATATATTATTGTCATAAACTAGTTAAATAAATAATTTCAGCAATTTATGTAACTGTTTTTTGGATCTTAATCAGATGATTTGTAATCTGTCTGGCTTTTCATATTACCCATCCGTCTAAAAAAATTGGTCATGACAACGCTTATAAAGATATAAGCTATTAATCAATTATAAAAAAATAATTAAAATACCATTAATATTGAATAACTTAAATATTAGCGTGGATTGGAGACGGTGGTTTAAGTTTGGAAACTTTAGAAAACTCTTACCACCAAGGTAAGGTGGTAAGAGGTTTTCCAAAGTTTATTAGCTTATAATATACCACCGAAAACCATAAAACGTCGTTTACGATTAGGTTAATGTGATAATGTGATAATGTGACGAAATTTAAATAAATACAGAACAGAATCCAGTCGCACAGACATCTCTCGCATTTTCGAAATGCGCGCGTTTCGATTGGAATAATTAATTCGAATGCATATTTCGATTATTAAAATCATTCAAATACTAATCATTCGCTTATTGTAATCATTCGAGTATGCCCATCACTAATTAAAATAGCAAGCAATACCAAATATAAGCCAGTATTGGAGTTTGTTAGAATAAAGAAAAGTGTTTCATTATAAACTGTTAACTTTAACAGTGATTATTAACCCCCGAAAATATATATCCAGGACATGACGTATTCATGCCACCTTATGGGAGACATTCCATTATTCAAAATGTAATTTTCTCCGGTATGAATGTTATTTTTCTATCATTGAGGAAATCGTGTTAAAATCAATAAAAATTTGGGTGTTCTTAAATAAGAGAAGTAATCATAGGATTGCATAAACAACAACATACATGATGTTAAAAAATAGAGAGCGCAGCTAAAAGATTACCCATATATGAAAAATACGTAATATTATATAAAGATCCACAGTTTTTACAATGAAACGTTCCTTGCTAAGCACATATCCGACATTTTCAGATACTTTATTTCTTATTTTTTAAAAGAAGTAAAGGCGTGAGTCGTTGCCCTCGAGTTCCTCTGCTTATAATTAATTCACAAGAAAATTTAAACACCGGTCGAAATAGAAGCAAACTAAGAGCAATAATAAATACCGATATAAAAACGTTGTAATTGTTATTTAATAGTGACAACTATCAGCGCAGTATCTCGATAAACATCAATTTAATAATTTGTGGTGTCTCTTAATCTACTCAATTTTATTTAAATTTTTCCTCTCTACAAATAAAGGCTTTTAAAAGTACTAAACTAAGATGTTGCACGAGTAACTGTAACAACTGAGGTGGATTATGAGCAACTTTCAAAATTTTATATAACGTATTTTTGGAAGATTATTAACTTATTCTTTATATCTTATATCCAACTTGTATAATTTTATACCAGCTTTTCTACGCTAATAAATGTAGAATACCATGTAAATCATATTATAAATACCTATTCAAATTTCAACCGAAGGATTTGCATAATTTATATTTTTATTCCTTGAGCTATCATGAAATGCTGTCTTAGATGGGTTGATATTTATAAGAAATGTCTTCAAATCTTTATTTAAGTAGTAATTAATGGTATTGCAGGTGGATTTCCATTAATTATAGTGATCGTAAATTTTAAACTTTGATGAAGAAGTAAAAAGCTAATATGAGATGCAGTGCTATATGTACCTTGGACAGCTAGATCTTCCGACTTCACCGTCGTTTTTTGTAGGAAATTGTAAAGATAAATTTGCGTTTCATAAACCGTGTTGCTTTCTGATTGGATTCCTGGTATCCATAATTAAGTTATCGTTTTAACATTCTTGTAAGATGTGGAGTTAAAGTCGTGGGATGCTTTGCATAAATTCGCATTCTTTATACTAAATAATGTACTGGTGTTGAAATACATGCAATTTGAGTTTCCGGCCGTACTTATCAAGATTTAAATATGTGCACGATTAGGATTCAACAAGTTCCCTCTTACTTTGAGGAGTTTTTGTCTATAAAAGTCATTTTCAAGCAGTTAGTATTCAAAAATGGTATTGCTGCTGGTAACAATTACTTCACCTAAGTTATTACATTTCCTAATTTTGTCAAGCACATGAAATTTTGTGTTTTGAAACCTATCCGCCCACAAGTGCTCCAATTACCTTGAGCAAGATGATAGGACACAATAGAATAAACAGCGCACAGGACCATGATAAGCCTTCCGGATGTCACAATTTTACTCTTCGCGTGACATGCTTGTCATTAAACGTAAAACACTCCATTATAATAAAGTGGTAATTGCGGCCTAAACCGAGATGGAATCTAATTCCATGTGAATTCGGTTCGGATTACCTCACGGTTTGGAAATAAAACAAACTCAAAGCGTACTTACCAAATTTAACACTGATGTTAAGAAATTCATAATCAACTAAATGAGTTTATTCTCACACAACCATGTTGGCGGACGAAGCTGGTGGAATCTTGGCACAGAATTGCTTAGAGCAGGCTGGAAGAGAAGGGATGATTATGCAAGAGCCGCGATATATTGCAATTTGTTACCCTAAGACAATGATCCAGTTCTTCTAATGTGGGTGGCACCGATTGATGCTCACTGATCACTCGATTGATGCAATAGGTCGTTAATGGATGCTGCTGTTGGATGCTACAACTTTCATTCTTCGGCATGGATTGCTCGCATAGACTCATCTTTATAAATCAAGGCCGCGGCGAGATGTGTTTGGCGCAGAATATTAAAGTACTAGTCATTAAGAGCATTCTTCGGAGACTCACGTTGCATGAAATCCTAAAGCTAAGTAAATCTTGGGCAATATCGGTTTAAAGTTTATTTCAATTAGGTTTAGTTCTACGAAAGCATTTTAGCATCTCCAGAGGTATTTACTGTAGGTGCGTTTATTTCCGCAACGAGATAATGTTAAGAACAACAGGCCGTCCGTGTTTTACGTAACGTTTCACGGTCAGGAGGTTTGATTAATGCATAGTTGATTAGAACAGAAGCGGCGATGTTATCGCGGATAATAATAAACTGTTAAGTCAAAAGGCGTTAAAAAAGGTATCAATTTGCAACGGAAACGGATGGAAGAGCGAGACCGAAATTGCGCAAATCATCGCTTTGTTTTCATTGTTAATTTTTAATAGATCGACATTTGACCATAGCCTTGAAACGGGATTAAAACAGCGTATTTTATTATCTTATGTAAGACCCAGCAAGGACTTTTCATGTAGTTAAAGGAAATTAGTTGCGGTTGTCCAACGTAGCTTTTAATAATCGCAAAGGTGGAATTCTGACATGCTAGTTTGTTTACGTGATTTAAACTCTTAATTTAAGGCTGCTGGATTATTTTTTGCTCGTTGCATTCAAAATGGCTATTGTTCTAAAAATTAGAATTCACGATATATAAGGGAATTGCCCGTCAACACGTTACCTGTGGAAACTTAATTATTGCTGATGAAATTGTCATAAATCTAAAGAATAGATACACGATTTTGAAATAGTACAGAGTTGCGATACCATTAGTGGATAATATTGTTTTGAATATATTGTTTTTTACAATCACTCTTCTATTTTCTTTATGAGCACTATTTCTCTTTCGAGAAACCCCACTAACTTGTCCTGTACCTTTGATAAGTATTTTATACAAGCTTGAAGAATGTACTATATAAATCGGGCTCCGGACGACAGGAAGTGCGTGCGTGTCATCTCCAGATTACGTTTTCTTGCAAGAGAAAATAATTGTTGGTTACTTCAGAAATATTATAAGAAACTTAGAACTTTTTAACTTCCGCAGCGGTTGAATAAGTCTATTGGCGATTATTTATATTTATATAGATATTAATTTCGTATTTTTTCACCTGTCTTAACATTTTCGTTACCTCAAAATGAATGCTAACAGACGCCAGACTTAAGCACGTTTATTTATCACATAAGGTATATATTTGCCTGCGTTTGTATTTTTTTTTGGAAAGTGCAGTTTTTGATTAAACAAATAAAAAAAATTACATTATGCAGGGTGATTACTTTATCTTGTAACAATTAGGCCCATTACAGCTGTTTGTATTCCATAGGTATCTTAGAAAACTTTACATTGTTTAAATAAATACAATTATAGTAGTTACGTTGGATGTACTAAGAAAGCACAATGAAACCATTTACTAATAAAAAAGATGCAGTAGGTACATTTACAATATTTATTTCTTATAATTTAAACAAAACAATCATAGATAAATCCAAGATAGCATAAAAATATATTGAGGTAACAACAACATAAAAAAATAAATTAAATCAAAACCAACAGAGAAACACTAATTAACGACGTAATAAATATTCAAACTGCCGTCCACCTTGCTGTTCACATAAGTCAATCCCCCACAGAGGAGAATTAAAACGAGTTAGCATGTGTGGGGTAATTGACCTGCATAATTCAAAAATACTTACGCATAAATTTTCCCGAATTTCTACGGGAGTTTCGTAGACGTCGTTTTTACTTTACTTCCTAAAGGAAATCTAAACGGAGTCCGGACTACGTGGAGTCCAAGGATAAATTGCACCTCTTGCAATTAATCGGTTATGAAAATTTTGGAGTTTCTTATAAATCTGAGCAAGTGGACAGGCACTCCGTCATTTTGAAACCACATACGCTCTCTAGCATAAAGATGAATTGTAAAAGTTGAGGCAAAATATTTTCTAAAACATGTAAATACATTTCCCCATTTAAACTGCCCTCAAAGAAGTGGGGACCAACGATAAAGTTGTCAACGATGCCACACCGCAAATTTACCGTAAAAATTCTTTGAACGAGTGTTTCCCGAATCCAATGTAAATTATCCTGTTAATAGAAATGGCAATTGTGTCTATTTACACGCTCATTGTAACTAAATGTCGCTTCGTCAGAAAATAAAATATTTCTTAAAAATACTGAATCAGTAGTCACGTTGTTTCTTAAGAATTGGCAGAAATTCATCCGACGTGTGTAATGATCTTCAGTAATATGTGACATGGTAAGGACGAAACCGGTTTGCTTTTAAAATGTTAAATACTGAACTTTGGCTAAAGCCTACAGTTTTTGTAACTGCTCGTTGGCTTATACGGGGATTACCAGTTACTTGTTCGATGACTGCCGCTTCGGCTTCTACAGTTGTGACATGTCGTTGTCTCATCTTTGGCTTGGAAGACTCTTCATATTGCCGCAAATTTCTTTCCAAACGCTTACAGGCATTATGCGGTGGATGGGGTCTATCTGGGTATCTTTCTGCATATCGTTGTACTGCTAAGTCCGTCGCACCTTTGCATTCTCCCAAAAACAACATAATATCCGTTTTCTGGCTATTAGAATACATTGAAACTGATTGATATTGCCGCAAGAATCTGTACAAATAACCAACTTTGTACAGAAGTTTATTAAGTTTTGACAAAACGGTAGTTGACATTTACCTGTACAAAGAACTCTTAATGTAAAAAATATTTTTTTATAGCTAAAAGTTAACTAAGCATTTCATGCACATGTGAGAGGTGTAGTCTACCTACTTGTTACAAGATAAAATGATCCCACTTGGATTGTTAGACAGTTTAGTAATAAACGAACCTTGTGGAAGAAACATCAGTGGGATGAGATCTGAATCCAAAAATAAACATTTACCTGTCAGCTAGCAGTGACGTATATTTACAAACTACATTACTTATGTCTCAACGCCGCATCTGTTTGTTAGAAATGATAATAGTTGTAGTGGGTTGTATACATCTTATTTAATAATGCTATTAGCTAATCAATAATTCGTTAACAGTGTATTCATTTAACAAGGAGAATTAGTACTAATAAATCGCTAAATACTCAAATATTATAATCGAATTCATTACTGCTAAACTTACAATACGGCAATAACACAGATTTAGTGAAAATTCAATTTTAAAGTAAAAACATTATGAATCTGTCTAATTGGACTGTAAAGTTTAATTCATGATTAACTATGTGATCAAAGAAGTATAGTGTAACCATACACAAATATAGAATAACACAGAGAGGGTCTTCCATAAAAAGAGAGAAACATCAGAATAATATTTTTAGCTCGAGAATGAAATGTTCTTTTATTAAGTACA
>JABXWE010036316.1:0-15853 GCA_014611495.1 Limonius californicus
CCCCCCCCCGTAGCGACGCCCTTGAGTCCCGGTGTAGTTCTGGGCTAGTTCTCGTAGTCCTATCATAGTTTTGATGTAGTCTAAGTAGTTCCTGGCCCAGCACATATGTGAGCTAATAATTTGTAGTTGTTAGGTAGTTCTGAGATAGTCCCAAGTTAGTTCAAGTAGTATTTAGAGAGATTTGATATAGTCTAGGTAGCCCTGTAGCAGTTTATATAAGCCTGGGGTAGTTTCTATTTGTGCGTAGTTAGTTCGAGCACTACTGCGGTAGCCCGGGTAAATCAATGAAAGTCCGGATAATACGATGATAATTTAGAGGTAGTTATCCGAGGTAGCCGGGTTAATGATTATGTAGTGTCAGTGTAGTTCTGGGGTAGTTCTCGTAGTCCCGGTGTAGTTCTGTGCTATTTCTCGTAATCCTGTCATAGTTTTGATGTAGTCTAAGTAGTTACTGGCCCAGTTCTCATTTATGTGAGCTAATAATTTGTAGTTGTTACGTACTTTTGTGATAGTCCCGAGTTAGTTCAAGTAGTATTTAGAGAGATTTGATATAGTCTGGGTAGCCCGGTGGTAGTTTATATAAGCCTGGGGTAGTTTTCATTTGTGCTTTGTTAGTTGGAGTAGTACCAGGGTAGTCTGGGTAGATCTGTGATCGGTCCAGTAATAGCGTGCTAATTTAGAGGTGGTTACAGAAAGCTTGGTTAATACTTATGTAATCACGGTGTAGTTCCGGTAGAACCAACGTAGTTTTGATATAGTCCGAATAGTTCCTGGTCCAGTTTTCATAATTATGGGGTAGTTACGAGGTAGTAATGTGTAGGTAGACCTGAAATAGTCCCGAGTTTGGTTGAGTAGCACCGAAGAGAAATTTGATGTAGTCTGGATAGCCCTGGGTTAGCTTAGATGTAACGGATGTTCAATAAGTTTTTTAATTCTGGATAGCAGTGGAGTACAAACATGTCTCGATTTAGGTAATATAAGTCAGTTGTCAGTTTTGAGATGTGAAATTTGATTTTTTCAAATTTACATCAGCATACGAGTGCTGGATGTATTTTATTACTGCGGATGGGAAAAAGTTTCGAGAAAGATTTCCAAATATAGATATACGTAGTGAGAAGCACAGCCATACTGGACTAAGCGACTTATTGAACACCCTTTAGTTACAAGTAGCCTGATTGATGATCTCCGTGTAGCTTTGGGGTAATACTAATAGTGCTAAGGCAGTTTTGGTGTAGTCTGGATAGTTCCCGGCCTAGTTCCTATAATTATGGGGTATTTTGGAAGTTGTTAAACTTAAATGTAGTATCATATAGTCCCAGTGTGGCTCTGGTTTAGTTCAAACAGCACCTACGTGGATTCGTCGTATTTTGAATAGTCCTAGCGTAGTTAGTTTAATCATAAGGCAGTTCTGAGATTGTTATATGCAGTTGTTACTTTCCAACATTGAACTCTATACATAGAGTTCAATGCTTTCCAAACACGCTGCAGCCATAGGAGCGGTCACCGGTGTTTCTCGAAAGGCAAAGGATGGTAGAGCCAGACATGCAGTTTTCAAAGTAGCCCTGAGTTAGTTCAAGTACTAACGAGAAGCTAGAGTTGATGTAGTGTAGTTAGTTTTCAGGCTGTATTTGTTATCCTGAGTGGTAGTTTCGAGCTGTTTTACGTTAGTTCGAGTAGTACTGAGGAAATTTTGGCGTAGATTTGAAGTAGTTTCTAAAATGAAGTATGTAGTTTAGTGGTCACAATTATTTTAACTTGGTTTACACCTTTGTTTAATCCTGAGTCTTGCAGTAGTTGCAGTCTCCTAATTTAAAGTTATCTTGGATGATTTTTAAGTTAGAACCAGTTTTGATTTATTACTTTTGGGCTTCGAAGATAACTTGCGGTATTTATACCAAGTCTGATTCTTGTAAGGTTCATTAACAGAAATAGGGCAATCATACTGTCATCCAAAAATTCAACCTGGATGATGTTTTGTCTTTATTAACTGCAGTTCCTTTGATTCAAGGTTTCAAATTCCTTGTTTGCTCAAATTAATATCTGTCATTGCCAATTTTTGTCGGCTTCATCAAATAGCCGCTAAAAGGTACTGCAGGAGTTATGGAAGGTTGTCAAACCGCGGCAAATTTTAAGAGAAACCGTAAAACAAGCAAGTAAGTGGGACGAGGACGTCTCTACTAACAAATTAATTACACAAATTGCCGATTACGCAGGTTACCTAACACCGTGTGTGTTTATTAAACGATGTTTAGCCAACTCTGCATATTCCTCTACTGTTTATACTAAACGCAGTTGCTCCGGCGTTATCGGTAAAAGATTACGTTAACCGCATAATTGGGTCACTAATACAATATGCAATTACAATCGATCAGTTCTGCTATTTTTAATTAGTGCTAGTATAGTGTTGGGTGTAGGTGCGACCTGTAGCGTGGATACCTCGAAATAATTCCAGGTATGCATTTTTTCTGCCGGGATTAACTAATTCTAAAAAAAAAACCAAATTCCATTAGACAGGTTTTAAGAGATTAAAAGCGTAGCTTGAAGTTATTTAAAAACTGTTTTACATTTCAAAGCTCGCCGGATTAGGCACCTGTTTATTAATTCACAACGAGGTGATTATAGAATAAGTTGCTGCTCAAACCGAGAGGGTTAGCGGATAAAAACGGAAAACCTCATCAAAAGTGAAAACTTAAAAATGAAGATTTACGGACGGCTCTTTTTCATTAAATGCGCGCAATGAGCAGTCCTGTAGGCCATGTTTCTTCTCGCGTGTTTCCATTATTGTACAGCGGATAAATGTGCCCACATTTGGATGATGATTTGTCTTGGTAAGTTGAAAAAATTGTGCTGGAAAGCTCCTATGTTGAGGAGTCGTTTATTCCTATTAGGAACCGTTTTATTGAGATTAATCGGGGAATCCCCAGTCTTGCTCAAGATAGACTTTCTTGAGGATGGTCTTTGGCTGTAATTTAATTGCACTTTTATTTTTATTCCAGGAAATACTAAAGTTTTTCCTTATAATGCCCGTTATGATGGCGTTAATTTAATCGGAAGGTCATCATCTTTCAATGATGCCTTTTCAGTCACTGCTTTTCAAGTTCGCTCAGTTTCAACACACGTGCTTTGATGAAAATCTAAACGCATGGCTATTTCTATTTTAGAGATATCTGGCACTACCGATTTCACCGGAAATAACTCCTTTATTTTAGTAGTAAATTCCACATCAAAATATATATTACGGTTAGCCATTCGGTTTATAATATGTCAAATTTTTTACATTAAAAAAAGCTGAAAAATTCGTTATTTGATTTTATGTTAGTGTTATTGCTTTCATCAGCTGAACTCAAGCCTGTAGAGCGAACTCCATAAAATGATTTTTAGTAATCTTTTACAACACGCGAAGGTTTTGAAAGAAGAGGAATTTACAGAGGTTTAATTGACACCACAAAGTTCATATCAAATTATTTATAAACGAGAATAACTTCTCTTTTTATTGTTACAAACTGAATCAACTAAAAGTGTTTGATCATGCATCGATTTGAATTTTAGTCATAAAATTAAAAGTTTTCGACAGATACGCACTTTATAGTTTTTATTTAATTTCTGGTCCGAAATGGCGTTCCTTTTACGCTTGAGTTTTTTTCGTCCCCTACACCGCAGTGTTAGTCCTGTTGTGCCCCCAGTATTTGCTCTCAGCTTCACATTGGGAGTCCTGGTTCCCCGAAGACTCCCAAGACTTTCTTGATGGTGTCGTCTGCGGGCTGTTAGGCCTTCGCAATAGCATTATCAGTGAAGACGTGTCTCTTCTTTCTGTCCACAGACTCTGCATGTTGAGTTCTCCGCTTGCTTTATCAAGAATAGATGGTTTTTCAGATGACTGTATCCGGTAACGTTGCCTGTCGGCTATTTTATTTTTCCCTTCGTTAATTTAGGAGATCCTCTGTCGTTTTCCTAGATGGACCTCTGATCAGAGTCTTTAGTGCCTCTATCTAGGGTGGTCGTTCCAATAATCGTGATGAGATTTTCTTGTCAATTTTATGGTTTGCTTCGTAGCGGCAGTGTACACTATTCCACAGATTGGTTCTGGGTCCAGGGACAGTGTTTCGCTTCCAGCTTTTGCTAGTTTGTCCGCTTGTTCATTGCCACATTTTCTTTGGTGTCCTGATTGATGTTTTGTCCTAGTTGAACCAAGTTCTTGTACCACTCTAGGACTAGTCTAGATTTGAATACATTTGCTGACGGCGCTATGAGCGCCGCCTGGCTTTCCGACATGATATAGATTCTCCTATATATAGGCCCTCTGTATCATGATTTGAACAGGCGAGTAGTGCTGGAGTTTCTGCCTTGAACACGGTGCCATAGCTTCCTAGGTTTATGCTTACATCATTGCCCGTTCTAGCTTCAAATATCTCAATCCTTTTCCGGCGTATCCATAGACATTTACTCGCGGCTCATCTTTGCTCTAGTCGTCCCGCTATGGTATGCCCACTTTAAACGGTTTTCTGAAGTTAAAGACAGGTCTTACTTATTCTGTACGACTGCATCTGTAAAAGTTGGTCTTCTTGTAGGTGCTTAAAGATCTTGATATGGTTTTGCGAAGAACCGGTGTACTTCCCGTATCCATTCGATCTCAGTCATTATGCCCCCCCAGTTTTGCTCCGTTCACTCTTTGGTGAACTGGCGGCAACTCCAGAAGGACTTCTAATGCGGCAGTAGGAGACGTGGACATTGCCCCTGTGATATCCAGGCAGACTAGCCGTTGCAACTTACTTAGCCTCTTTTTATTTCCTGTAACTTTAGTTTTGCCCAACCAAACTAGTAATGTGTAAGTGACTGTAGAAACAATCACTCTTATGTACAGCCAGTATACGATTCTAGGTCCTAGTCCCTACGTCGTTCCAAACATTCGCATATAGGTGGCATTATTGGTGATGTGTTCCAGATGCTGTCTATAGGTCTATTTGGTATCGAGAACGACTCCCAAATACTTCACCTGTTTGTTCTTCATCTGCATGTTTTCCCGAATTTTTTTGGTGTTCTGAGGTTTTTGAGATCCCTTCTTCGTGTAAATGCTAGCAGAGTTTTTTTTTTTTTGTTAACCGTGAGAGTTTCTTTTGTTGCACCATTTCTCAACGGCTACCTGCATCCTTTCAGACACTACGCTTTGGAATTTCCCGCTGATAAATATGATTATATCATTACTGTATTCCAGTGCATAGATATCTTCTCTTCCAGTTCCCGCAGGTCAGCCACGAGGCACCATAATAGAACTAATAAGAGGTAATCTTAGCCATCGACACCTCCACAATTGCTTCGTTTGCAGTAGTCCTTACGGTTCTGCTTTCCAGCATGGTTCGTATCCAGTGGCATATCACCGGATGAACCCCAAGCTTTCTTGCAATTCGATTTATTGATTTGAAGGTGGGGTTTTCAAGAGCCTCTTCTATGTCTAAAAATGCTCCTAGGGCTATCTCTTTAGAAGTAATAGCTTTTTTTGCTCTGATGGCTAGTTCGTGAATAGCCAGGCTTTCCTGGTTGTTATTTCATCGTTTTTTTTTTTAATAAGCTGTATAGACTTATAGGCCGGTACGACTTTGCCTGGGTGTAGCTTTGGTATTAATACCATTCTGGCCTGCCTCCAACAAGGAAATTAAATAATCAAATATTGAATTACATTATTTGTTGTTCGGCACGTCAAAAGAACCCTCAGACAGGCTAAATTTCCAGGTGTAGTAGGATCGCTCCCTGGCGTCGGTGATTAGCCATAGTAGCAGAAATAGGCCGACGTTAAATAAAAACAAACAAACAACAACAACATTATTGTTTAAAGTAACTGCGTTTTACTGATTCTCTTAAAAAATACTTTAAATGCCAATGAGGCATTTCAGTGAACCATGAAATAATTTTAAATTTTCAACCTATATAAATCTCTAAGTATTTTGCTATGTATAAAATCTACTCTCCTTTTACTTCTTTCGTTGAACAACCTATAGAAACATATATGATATATACTTGTATATATACATATATGTGTGTGTGTGTGCGTGTAGGGCTGGAGTGGCTCAGTGGTAACACAGCCAAGCTTTGGATCTAATAATCCGAACGCTTACCGGTTCGAATCACTCCAGGGTTCGGAAATGTTTCTCGTTCCCTGGGTGGTTGATTACTTGGCCCCGGTCCCCATTTGCCAACTTAATGGCACTCCTCATATTACGGTCGCATTAGAAGAGTAACTAGACCATAAACAAAAACATCCACACACCAGGCAACAAGTTGAGCACGGTTTCGCACCAACACGGTAACCCGCAGAGTCGGACCCTGTTGTGCATAGCACAAACTAGCTTAGCTTTGCCTCACACCGCCTCGACACTGCGCTAGCGGTACAAACGAGGATCACGATTATTATGATAATTATATTAAAATTAAAAACAATATATTACTTGATGTAATTTAATATTTTGGGAAAGTTGCATCCCGACAAACAAGACATGACTCATTTTGGCGCGCGTATATATTTTCAACGTACTGCAAATATGAGTACTGATTGGTACTGATTGAAATTTTATATAATTCGTTAACAATTTTAACAACTAACCTAATGTTCCATCACAATCACTAATGAATGTTCTGTCAGTCTATATAAGAGAGTAATACCAAAACTCTACACGAAAGAGTTCCTTTTAGGCATTCTTGGTCTCGGTTGAGGCGGCCGTGAGGAAGATGTTAGCGCATTAGACTTCTATGCTGAAGGTCCTGGGTTCAATTCCCATTACCGGAACATATAAATCATATGAACTGAATAATTGATACAATATTTTAAAATCAAGAACAATTTACTTCAGACAAGTAATTGTTACGAATCGAATTTTATGTTATCCATCATAAAGACGAACAACAGCAAAAATAAGGCCGCGGTTTCAGAATCTACATTTGAAATTTGTAAATGATTTCGAAACCGTTTTCGTTTCGTTTTCTAATTTTCTAAGTGAATAATATTACATTTCATTGATTTAATCGCCTTTAATTGGAAATATTTAACATATTATAATGGTATGTTGAGGCGCGTAGCCGGACAGAAAACCCCCGGACAATAAACCCCGGACATAAAACCCTCGGACATAAAACCCCCCGGACATAAAACCCCCGGACAAAAAACCCCCCGGACAAAAAACCCCCGGACAAGAAACCCCCACAAAACAGAATTTAGGATAAAAAAGCCGTCGAAAATACCAAGCGCGGATTTAATCTGTTTTATAGGGTATGAATTCAGTGTAAATATATAACGTGCGTATAAATAAAAACGGATTTGCAGTGGCCTTTGGAATTTGAGGGCTTGTCTTCGTTTGGTTCACACGATTAACAAATAATGCTGTCAAATTATAGGTTAGGTGAGGATGTGTCAAACGTCAACGCTAGTGTTTGCTATCATTTATAACGTTTCGACTTTTATAGTTCCAGTAATTAGATAAAAATTAGTAAATACAGTTTAATTAGTGGCACCGCGTGAATTAACATTGGTTTTTTTGCGTGGACAAAAAGTATTTATGATAACTGTCATTACCACACAGCGTGTGAACCAAATGAAGACAAGCCCTCAAATTCCAAAGGCCACTGCGAATCCCTTTTTATTTGTACGCACGTTATTTAGTTTAATAAATGGCCACAAACAACAAAAACTTAAAATTATCTTTTAATCATAAAATTAGCTAGTAAGCAGAAGGCATACAAAAATTTACAAATCCGTCTAAAGCAACTGTGCAACGATTTTATTGAGGGGGAACGTGATATTGAAAACTTTTTAAATGCTATTAGTAATAACATTAGATTGTAAAGTTCGTATTAGTATAGTAAAGTGAATTGATTAAAGTGATTAAATATTGACAAAAATAACTATTTTTTGAATTACTTATATTATAAATAATTAATTTTGTGTGGGGTTTTTTGTCCGGGGGTTTTTTGTCCGGTGGGTTTTATGTCCGGAGGTTTTTTGTCCGGGGGGTTTTATGTCCGGGGTTTTTTTGTCTGGGGGTTTTATGTCCGGGGTTTTTTGTCCGGGGGTTTTTTGTCCTAGATTCATTATAACATAACTAAAACAGGTTATATGAGGTAACAATTAACGAATAAAAATTTGTACATAAAACTTTAATTAGTTTCGGCGCTGAATTGGAACAAACCACCAAAACTTACCTGCCAACTTGGATCGGCCTTTCGATAATACAAAAAGTTTTCTCTAATCCAATGATAAATTGCCGAAAGAGTCATCTTGTTGCCGTTTTTTCCCATTGCCATGCAAATGAGGGTTGCATACGAAAAGGGTGGCTTTTTGTCTCCGTTTTTCTTGTAAAAATTGATGTTAATTGTCAAATCTTCTTGAGAACTGCTTGACGGCTTTTTCTTTGGCTTGGGCGAGATTGGTGGTGTGGGCAAGTTGGGCACTGCCATTATGTTTGTGATGTTGTGTAACCAATTCAGACTCGTCAAGTCCGTTTCAGAATTGTCGCTTTCGCTTTTAGGGCTCAACATGCAGTCCTTGAGGTGGCCATCGCTGTTTTCGTTTTTAATAAGGCTTGAAATTTGTTCTTCGGCCATTTCGTAATCACTAGAAGCTTCCATGTCGCTTCGACTGGCTTCCATTACTTCTTCTGCGCATGTCTGAGGTATACTAATCTCAGTAGCATCAATTTCATTTTGGGGGATTCCCATAATTTCGATCTCGTTTTGGGGTATTCCAAAAATTTCGTTGCTGGCCTCGATTGTGGTTTGAGGTAGGCCGAATATTTCGTTTTGACTGTTCTCAATTTGTTCTTGCGACAACACCAAAAGTCGGTCGGAAATTTGCAGTTCTTCCCCCGAAATGCTGAATTCTCTAGGACTATCGTCGTCTTTTATAGTTTCATCGATTATTTGTTCAGAACTTGTAGATGTAGATTTATCCCAAATATTCGATTCTAAATAACCTATGTCTAGATTTTGAATGTTTGTAGTAGAATTGAGGATATTTTGGTTCACTATGTACTCAGTGTTAACAATACCGTTAGAATTTTGGTATTCTATTTTAATTATTTGATCTTCTGGTACGCTGATGATGTTCGTTGTATCAATTTCATAAGTGAGTAGCTCAGGGCTGATTTCTGTAATCTCCAAGCTCTGTGCAGTACCATTCGGGACCATTTCTATAGTTTTGATATTCTGATCAGATGGTTTTTGAATATTTAAATTTATTGTGGTATTTTCTTTATTCTGCTGTGTTTCACAACTTTGACTGCTATTTAAAAATCTAATATCAATATTTGGAAAATTTCTAATACCCTTATCACCGTTGCATACTTTAATATTTGTTTGAATTTCGTCCAAGTTTACTGGTAAAGTTTCGATCTGTATCCTCTCCGAACATGGATCACGAAGATCGTTCTTAATCTCGCTGGATGCGTCAGTTTTCTGCTGTAAATTGGACGAAACGATCACATTCGATTTTTGCATCACTGGAAGATTTCCATTTGATACATCTGAGATTTTATTTCCATGTTGGAAAATGTTTATTCTTTCGCATAACTGAAGCTTCATTTTTGATTATGATTTTGAGCAGACAAGGACGGATTTATATCACATTTTTGTTATAGATGAGCATTTATGTGGTGCTGAAGGAATTTCAGCCCATTCGTCTTATGTCGAATTGTGCCTGCAAAAAAATGGGGAGTTAACATCTTGGAACAACCGTTATAGAAAAGTTAATTTGACAACTGTTGGGTTTTATCTTTAGTAATTCACATACGTAACAATTACATAACAATCTCATATATACAGCTGCGTTAAACATTTCTACAACTATAAAAATTGAAGAAAATTGAAGTTCATCCTCACTTATATTTCAGCCATTCGCTGTCAAATAGATATATAATCACTATAAGAAATGCATAGAAATATTGTTTAGTTTTACTATTTGATTGACCTTGTTCTTGGTAAGCTTTGCCACAACTTGTCTATTGGATTCGGTCTGAGGATCACGCTGATCAGTCTGTTCTGTGGATATTATTGGTCGTCGTCTATGATTGCACCAGTTTTGTTTTATGGCTAGGAATATTATCGTCCTGGGAGATAAACCTTCTCTCGGCCAAATCGGTCTTTTTCACTAGGTTTAGGTAGAATCTTATCCAGCACTTCCTGTACATCGAGCTGTTTTCTGACCATCATCATCCCGGAGATGACAAGTAGTCGACCAACTAATACAGCAGACAAGCAACCTCAAACACGTAACAGCGATTGGATTCTTACTAATTAGATGTACATGATCTTCTGATATAAAGCATATACATCTACACCATAACGTTTCCTACCACAGAATTTTCACCAAAATATGTACCTCATATAATTAAGCATCCAATCATTGTTACGCTATGGAGTTGCATATCTGCTCAAGGAGTTCTTCGACTGCATATCATCTCTGGAATGATAATTGCCACAAAATACATGCTACCTTAGTGGGAAAAATCATTAGCGCAATCCCCAGACCCGAATCCAGTCCAGAACTTGTGGAAAGAATATCAAACTTCATATCTGAAAGAAAATCCACAAAAGAGCCGAATAATTTAATCTCTCTCTCTCTGCTTCATGGCTGGTTTTGTTGTATTTTGAAGGACGAACAAGGGAACCTGGTAAACAAGTGCTGACCAACAGATACTAAAATTAGTTTAATTTTAAGTATGGTATACATATAATGTTGAAGATCTTTGTCTTTAGGTATATTGCATGACATGCTACTCCCTTTGAGGCACGCTGTATACTGTCAACTGTTATTGTCACTATGAATTATCAACCGAGGCTAATATTTATTCATTGATACATTTAGTCAACCGATATTAACACAAAATCTATCATAAAATAGAGATGGAGAGTATTCCATGGTACTGCTGTAAATGTAGATACAACAATAGTATATTTCATTAGGAGTCTGGAAATAAGGATTTTTCCGTGCGCGCGTGTCAAATTCTCGTGTGAGGCGAAGCCTTCATGCAAGCACGGAAAAATCCATTTCCGGACGTGTAATGAACGATACTTTTTATTATACTTATCTGAAAACAACGCAAAAAAGGATAAAAAGTAAATTTAGAACATTTTATTTTCAAAGTAATCATAATACATCGTAATAGTACCAAACATGATTAACATTTCCATAGCAACGATATATTTATTATCGGCAAAACCCAGGATTTAGCGCACGGAAAAAAAAAACGGAGATCGGGAAAAATTTTCCGTGCGCTGTTCTCAAAATGCCACCTTTACGTCTTTTGAATTGCCGGTTATCCTTACGAAGGATATAGACAGTTTCCACCCTTTCAAAGATCCCTGAGGTAATGCGTGTTCTGATGCCATTACAGATATTTAGAAAATATTTTATGGAATATGAACCATCGGTATACAATACGTCTTCAAAACTGCATATTCACAGTTTATTAATTTGCAATTTGCATTTCTAGTTGGTTGCCACAATCAAATATAGACATTCAATCTAATTAATTGATATATTAGCAATTTCGTACTATCCGTACAGTAAAGTTCCGACTGTCACTTTAAAGCTATTACTACAGATTGTCGATAAAGCGGGAACACACATTTGTATTGATATTTTAATAAAAATTATATCAAGTTCAGTTTGATGGACATGAAAAATTGGATTTACCTGAAATTTTAATTTAAGTAATAAAGGAAAAAGCAACGAGGTTTTATGAATTAAATCAAATGATGCAATGTTAGAATATTTAATGGAATAGCAATATTAGAAAAGGAGACAAATCATCGTCATCATATTATGTCAACCAGTCTTGTCCACTGTTGGACGTAGGTCTTCCTTAACTGGTTCCATCGTTCCCGATTTTGGGCTACCTGAATCCAGTTTGAACTATTTATGATTAAAACAGAAATCCGAAAATTATTTGACGAGTCATACCTGTTTTCCATGTAGATACAATAATACACTCTTCCATTAGTGTTTTCAACCGCTGTTTTTAGGATACTCGCAATTTATTTTATTAAACAAGTAGGTGATAAATCCTGATACTCAACAAGAATCTAATAAATTTTCAAAATAAATTACGCACAAATAAAAATGAAATCAAATCAAACCATAAACAACACCGAATTACAGAAACATAAGAAATATTAACTGACAGTTAACACTGATATTTGTCAAACTTCAACTAGTGGTATATTTACCAATACGAGGGCAGCCTTTTAAGCTTTTACAAACGACCACTAGGTGGTGCTATTGAAATGTGTCATAACTATTTTCGTAAAATTTTACATTTGTTATTGTGAAAACAGTGGCAGCTTAGAAATTGACCGAGTAATTTGTTCACATCGAGCGTTTAAAAAAGCAATTTTGTGAAAAACTGGAAATTTCACGTGAAGGTTTTCGTTGGATGATTTTTTACGAGTTTAGTAAAGGCTTAACTCAACAACAATGCATAGATTCGCTTCGTTCAACTTTTGGTAATGAAGCATCATCAGAAAAGACTGTTTACAATTGGTTTGCACAATTTCGTTGTGGTTGTGCGTCCGTCAGTGATGCACTTCGTGAAGGTCGACCAAAATCGGTTGTTATTCCAAAAAACATCGATGCTGTACACAACCTAATTGAAGAAGATTGGCATGTGAAATAAAGGCATCCTTAGGCATATCCAAGACTGCAGTACATTCAATTTTGCATAAACATTTAGCTGTGAAAAAGATCTGTTCCCGATGGATTCCGCATAATTTGACCGAAGCTCAAAAAAAGGCTCGTGTTAATTGGTGTAAGGAAATGGTCAAAAGATTCTACCGAGGAACTGCAAAATCCGTAAACAACATTGTAACAGATGACGAAACTTGGATATATTCGTAGGAACTGGAAACTAAGCAATAATCCGCTGTTTAGGTGTTCCAAGAAGAACCGAATTCCACAAAAGTTGTTCGTTCACGAAGCACTTCCTAGAAAATGATCGCTGGTTTTTTCGGTTGTACTGGACATCTCGCAACCATTCCTTTAGGGGATCGAGGAACAGTTAACGCTAAATGGTATACAACAATTTGTTTGCCAGAAGTCATCGACGAAATCAGGAAAAATAACCGAAAACGTCGCATCATTCTTCATTCTTCATCATGACAATGCCAGCTCTCACACAGCATGTCAAACAATTGACTATTTGAAGGAGAAAAACATCGAATTAATGACTCATTGCCCGCTTTAACCTGATTTATCGCCAAACAATTTCTTTGTGTTCCCGAATGTCAAACAAAAAATGCGTGGACAGCGACTTCCATCACCTTAAGAAGCCTTCAAAAACCATGTTTTTGAGATACCAACTTCACAATGGAAAAAATTTTTCGAGAATAGGTTTGAACGCATGCAAAAGTGTATAAATCTTAAAGGCGAATTTTGCCCGCGTAGTAATGCCAAATTTAAAATGACTGCCATGGGCTACTCTAATTAATTTTCTTCGATCACACGGTAGGTACTGATACTACTGACTGGTTAAGGTGTACAATATGCCAATATGCCGCGTCCTAGATCTCGCTCATTCAAAATACGATACAATTCAAAATGCCTCATCCCTAAAATCAACACGCATAACAAATTAGGTTTCAATTGATTCACATTGTCAAAATATTCTAAAATATGAAGGAGTCAAATCTTTTTGAGCGCTATTTTAAACGGTATCTAGCACCGAAAATTTGTTGCGCATGGAAGACAAAAATTTGCTGTTCCATAAAAATCGACATAATATCAAGCAATTGCCGCTCAAAACTCAATTTCTGTAAAAAGTGGACTTAGATTATTTCTGTAATAAGCGCATCAAATGTGTTATAGGTTAAGGATTATTATACCTTTCAGGCGGCTATGATTTATTTTTTTACGTTGCGCAAACTCAACACCGAGGCATGCGTAGTCTGTCTTTGATATGTATTGAATATAAATGCAATTAACGGACAAATATTGAAGCAAGAGAACATAGAATATAATGCTATGTTCATGTTCTAAGGGTTGGATTTTTTAAAAAGGAGTTCATCTATATAGAATGTTCTTAAAATAAGTGGATACATTTCTACAGTGTTTAGAGGGGATCCAGTAGGTCTGAAAGTTCCTATTAATATATGTCCGAAAATATTTGGTACGGAGAGAACTGAGTTAGCTGCTGCCAGCCAGCCGGCAGGTTGTTAATTTACGAAAGAGAGAGCGAGAAAGAGAGAGAGAGAAAGAGAGATTCGGTATTCCTCGAATATGGAAATACAAACAAAAGAAAATGCATTCAAACAAGGTTATTGCTCGTGGACAAAAACAATCCTAAGAAAAAATGTCCGGCCCGTTCTTCGCGAAGATGGTAACAATACCCGAATGCTAACATTATTGATACTACGTCCAAGGAACGTGCTGGTAGAACAATTTGTCCTGCCGACATGATCTAAAATGCAAAGTGTTATTTTACGTATGATGCAGTCCTTCTACAACAATGCAGGACAACATTATTACCAATGAAAAGACCGCAGAATTTTACCTATTAGAGGGATCGTTCTCTCTAATGGCTATCGAGTTGATATAAGAACAGTATAATCAGTCAGTTTCTTTTAGTTAACAATTCGAATTTTTGTAATAAGCAGGTACATATCATACGTCATCCATTTTTAGGTAAATTATTGTCGCAGACGACAGCAGAGGAAATGAAAGCAACAAAAGCAGAACAATAAGAAAACGAAGGAATGTCATTTCCGCAGTAACGAACTGACTGCTAGTGTTGGTCCGAGAGTCATGAGATTTATTCATATTCTTTCAGCGGGGATGACGAGAGTCGGTCAGGGCATCAACGAGAAGAAACTGCATCAAACCGATATGCTGATTTAGAAAAGTTCTACCCATTTCGTGTATTTTTTGTTTGTATTCGACTGAATAATAAAGTTTATTTTCAATTTTAAAGTTTCTACTTTTCTTAACATCTTTACTGTTCCATTTCAAAATATTAAAACCGATAAATTTATTAAGCAGATAATAATTCTACGCCTATGGGAATTATACGTCTACTGCCGGAAGAAATAAAGTCCTGCAAGAACAGGATGAAGTATAAATTGATGACCTTCCAGCGGGACTCAGTAGCATGTCCAATCTTGCTGCTGGAAGCTCCTTCCGGCGGGACAGGCGCTTGAACGTTCTAAATATCATTATTCATGATTTAATTAAGCGGCGTGCACTGTATATGGTTTAGAGCAGTTAACAAACACCCCGTATACCTCGACGTATAGTCGTTCTGATTATTCTCATCTCGCCGTGTAAAGCTTCAAAATCAACTGTACATTATCGCTTGCCTTTTCGTGTCGTCGAAGATCTGGATTCTGGATTATAGAGGAGGGTGAGATAACCTCACAACACTTAGGCCTCAATGTGGGCCCATTGTGTGTCCTCCGTGCATCGGCCCTCACTCTGCTAATCCTCAAGCCATCCAACCCTGTTGATGAACCTGAGGATGTCAGCAGGTGGGGTGGTCGTCGAAGATCATGGATCTACTTCAGGTAAACATTAAATATTTTTTAAAATTCATAATGGATGCAGTTGCTTAAACCTAAAAACGAAAAATATGTTTGATCAGTTATTCTTTATTGAAGTCAAACAGGCCTTGACAGCGGATAATTTTTAAATTAATAAAATGCAAAACATCGAGCTTCCGAGTCCGCATTGTGAAATCCTTTCGCCACGAACGCTCGTTCTCAACAGTAATAAACTAGCAACTTCTGAAATTAAACCAATACAAGCGGGAGTTCCCCAGGGCTCGATAATGGAACCTCTTCTGTTCAATATATTAATTTATCTACTTTGATTTAATAATAGGTC
>JABXWE010036317.1:0-11022 GCA_014611495.1 Limonius californicus
GTTCTCCGGATTTAGACCCGAGTGACTATTTCTTGTTTCCAAACCTGAAGAAATGGCTCGGTGGAAAGAGATTTGACTCCAACGATGAAATCATCTCACAAACAAATACCTATTTTTATAACCTCGACAAATCTTATTTTTTGGAAGAGATAAAAAAATTGGAGAAATGTTGGACAAAGTGTATAGAGCTCAAAGGAGACTATGTTGAAAAATAAAATGATTTTTTTTATCCAAAAACCTGTGTTTCATTCAAAAAGTCAGGGACTTATTGACCCGCCCTCGTAATATTAAAATTTGAAAAAACTTTTGATCAAACATGTTTTTACACAGATAGTTAAACGCCTAACAACAAATTAAACTTTAAATCTCTACTGCTGAATAATTTAAATGCATTAATACACCTACAGATGCAGCACTAAATCAATGGAGAAGGAAGTTCGAAGAAATGGGCATTCCAATTGGCGATAGAATCCTTTTCACACTACACTGCAGATGACCAAGTGGTAATCTCTCAAGATTATGACGACATCGACTGCATAGTCAGGAAATTATACAAGGAATACTCCAGTTGGGGACTGGCAATTAATTTCAAAAAGACTGAATATATGTGCATAGGTGGCCTAACTCAAGACATACAAATGGAGGACGGCAAACAGATGAATAGCTGTAATAACTACGATACTTATGAGCTAAGATTGAGGATATGGGGAAAAAAGAAAGAACGATTACTAGCAGAATAAACAGTGCTCGAAAAATAACTGGCGCTTCAAATTCGGTCCTCGGGTGGAAAAATATAACAACAAAAACAAAAATGCATATCTATGAAGGGGGCACAAAGAGCATACACACTCACAAACGGCTGCGAGGTTTAGCAGAATAATACGAACATGGAGCAAAAACTATTGCCGACTGAAATGGATTTCCTTAGAAGATAATATAAGAAATGAGGAGATACGACATATTGTTAGTAAGGAAAAAACAGTAATAGAAGAAATACGGCGGAAACATATTAATCTAGTGGAGGATGACAAACTACCGAAGATAATACATAATAGAATGGGTACCAAGCGAAAGGAGAAGAAGAGGACGCCCTAGAACAACATGGAGACAGTACATATAACCAAGTCAATGTCGGAGGGAAACCTGCAGCAAAGACTATATACAGGGTGTCCCAGAACTAAGGGGCCATACGGTAATAGCAGATTCTTTGTGTATAAATATTACGATTTGTCTACTAAACCATAGTCCAAATGTTAATAATAACCAAGACACAGGGTGTCAAAGTTAAATTTTTATTTTTGATTTTCTCTAATAATTTTTGAACAAATGTAAATATTTCAACAAATTTTGGAAGTTAGGGGTTTTTTGACGCGAGGAATTCAAATTTTTAATTGTTTTTCTGTTACATAGTAGAGGGCGCCACCTACAGCACTTTTCTACTCTTTAACACATCATAACTTTTTTGTGCTTCATGCTATGATCTTTTTTCCCAAAGATATCGGTTCAAGTAGAATTGTTTTCATTATTATTTAATAGGTAATACGTACCAGTAAGTTTTTCCATCTATTTTACTTGCCACACAACATGTTTGTTTTATAATTAGTGCAACGTTTTACTATCACAGTCAGATATCACTGGAAATTGCAGACATTTAAAAACCCAATGTTTCGTTCCGTCGTATTTATGCATAACTAGTTATGAAAAGGGATATTTTGTGTAACGAAATGGAATATTTGCAGGACGAGCGAGCATAGCGAGCAAGATTCTGCAAAATGCCATGAGTTACACAAAATAACATTTCATAACGTGTTGCATACAAGATTTTATCTAATTTTGACCAAAACAAAGTTTTATAATTTTCCAATTGATTTGTCATTAAACGTCCTAACTAATTTCCTTAGAAGCGCCATACGACATAAGTCGTATTAAATTAATAATGACAGTTTCCATGCTATATTAACTGGTAATGAAATGAATTTTTCATCACTGGTTACGAAATATTTTTCATTACGTAACTAGTTACGAAAAGTAAAGCGTTTCCTAACGTCAGACAGGTTTGAAAAGTGTCACTTTATGTGTCAAAATTAGATAAAGTAGTTTTACTCATATCTGATTTAATATATTTATGTCTTTTATGGTAACATTGACATTAATTGAACAGGCATTTTTTGATTATTGCTGAATATTACAATCCAAATCAATAAAAAACTATAGGACAATAAACAACAGATCAGATTATCATTATCATTTTATGTATTATAGAACTATAATATTTCAAAAACACCTAAGGAACTTAATACATTAATATAATCTTCTACTAGCCATTTCACGCCTGTTATGTTCGTCAAGCATAGTTGTCCTTTCCATGCGATCAGCAGCAATGCGTTGTATGTTATCAAGTAAATCAGGATAGGGATGAATTGCCCGAACAAACTCTTTTCGATCAAGTCTGTACAATTCACAAACCTCCACAGCAATTACAGAAGCAACACGTAATTCATCTCGCATAACAAGTGCTATTTCTCCAAAATGAGCTCCATCTTCTAAATGGCATATCTGAGTTAAAGCTTAATATCAATAGAGGAAGTAATTATTTAGTTAACAACGTCTACCTCTCTACCAGAAGAGGTAAATACTGCAACAGTTCCACTAGCAATAAAAAACATACAGTTTCCAGGAGTGTTAGCTCTAACAATTACATCATTTATTAGAAACACTTCTGAACGAAGACACGATACGATCCTTACTAGAAGAGTAAGGGGTAGATTTTTGAAAAACGCTACATTTTCTACTAGTTTTCGACAACTGTGCATTACAAGTTCCTGTAGTTATTAAATATTACATATACAATTGATTTATGGTTATATTAAGAAAACCTGACGTAGTTGTCCCGAAATGGTAGCTAATATTTCGCTTTCTCTGAAATAACTCTTTTGGAAACGAAATTCATAATACGTTAGTAATCGCCTCTGCATGTATTCTGGCAATTGCTTATACCGCATATACTCACGTAGTTGGCGAACCATTTCGATATACTTATAATTTGCGGATGTCATCGCTTTTAAAACTTGAACCAATCGACCTAAAATTAACATATTAATTTTTTTAATGAAAGGGTGTGTTTGATTTATTATACCTATGAATAGGATAAGCAAAAATTTCGACAACAGCCAAATGACAATAGTTAGTATTATTTCATCTGTAGTGTCGGGAGGAGTTTTTCCAAAACCAGCACAACTAGTAATGATAACAGCGCAATAAAAGGCTCCACTATACGACCCATTTGCGACAAGGGTAGATCCTCTAAAATCAAATCAAAAAAATAATAATAAGCAATATATTGTATTAATCAGCAATTAAATAAAGAACTTTAATAAACAAGCATTTGAAGGTATAGTTGATTTTCTCCAAGATTGAACTGAGAAATGTCTGATTTGTAAATATTTCTAAACAGCAGCAAAGCTATCTGTTCTCTGTTCGACGGGTTAGGTTAACCTCTTGCCCGGCATACGTGCAAAGAGGGCTCACAGAACCTACTCCACTGCAGGTAATTAACAGGCCATTGGCCTACACACAGAAGAAGAAGTAGAAGTAGCTAAGCTATAGAAATAGGGAATTTACTCATTAAATTGGGGACACATAGTATTTTGGCTTATTGTATGTACGATCATCTGTCTCATTTGAACATCAAATGTCTTCTGCATGGTGCCACTTAACACGCGAAAATGAACGGAAATATTTTATAAACGACCATCGCATTATTTTTATTTATTTACTTTTATTAACAATTTACAATTTAGTCTGGCAGTTTATACATTTTGCGTTGAAGTACATCCATTTCTTTTTTATAGATTCTCCAAGTTCTATGTAAAGGTCTAATCAAGTTTAGCGAGAAAACTGTGTGAAAATTCACATATTCGGCGTAGCGCAATACATTCACATAGAATATACAATATATACCTTTGAGTAAGACTTACTTATTTCAATTTAAAAGTAGATATAATAAAATTGCATATACAGCAGCGCTCAAAAATATTTCACACCTTTGTATTTCAGAATATTTTGACCATATCTTCTACACTAATATGGTCAATTGAAACCTAATTGTTATGAGTGTTGCTTTTAGGTATGAATCATTTTGTATTGTATTATATTTTGATTGCGTGAAATCTAGGATGCGGTTTTCCAGACATGTACCTACTTAGACCATATCTGGCCCACAGTACAGTGTCATCGCATGAAAATGTTAGATTCTACTGCAACTTTGTTGTTTTTAAAGAGATCGAAAAATTAAGAAATGCTTTGTTGACTAATTCTTAATAGGGAATATTTTTATCAAAAAACAATCGAGCATCGCATTACTGAAATATTGCTAACAACTTTGTTTTTTCTTATGGAATGCCCTATATATTATTGTATTTTCTGATTCTTCGCTTTTTCCTGCTTTTATACATATAAACGTGTAAGCATTGTCTTCTATTTTTTTATGAGACCACGCTTTTGCTAAAGCTCGGTAATAAAACTTTATTACCAAAATACCAAACTGTACAGTTTATCATAAAGACAGGATTATCCAAAATATGACTCAACAACTGATAGATGATAGGTTTGGGTATATTTGCAAGTTTTTTTATCCTACTTAGAGCCTTACTACCGGAATATTCTTTTTGGACATTTCAAACTGCATCAATATCTTTTCGGTTTTTGTATATTAGATTATATAGGAAGCACCTTAGTCCTTATTCTGTCTAATATACGCTGCTAACTTTGGGTTGCACAATACCAAATACCCATCTCATATCGATAAAACCTTTACAAGCTATTTCTGTAAGCTTCTCGATTTCTTTGGAATGGTCTAATTCATTTTTCATTTAAACATTTTTTAAAGGATGATTACTACTAAAGTTTAAACAAAGAGCAGTATAAATATACTGCTCTTTGGTTTAAACTAGACTTAGAGTGCAGTGTTAGTCTTACCTAGCACGTTGTTGTCAAATATCCGCCGTTCAAACAAAAGGTACCCCAACCCTCATTCTTGACCGCACGCACCTTCTGTCATTGTGTGTCGTTTAAGCTACAAGATATTTAACATTTTAATCTCTTACTTGAACCCTTAAAATCTCAATGTATACACAACAGTTAATTTCAAATACATAACTGATTGCTGCTTTTTGTAATTGCTTAAATTGAAAAGATAATTCACAATAAAAAACTGAAAGGATATGTTTATTCAATATTGCTTATAAAAAATAATAAATTGTACAAAATTTGGAAATAAGTGGTTGTACGTCGTCCACAAGATTATCTACTTGCCACATTTTTTCTTCGATTTTCTGTGTGTGACGCACATAATTCGTCCAATTTTGTGGTGTAACATTCTTGTAAGCTTCTTTAATTAAATTTCGAATTTCCTTGAATGTGGAATTTTTTCTTGCAACGTATCCTTTAACTTGGTTCCATGACATCTCGATGGGATTTAACTCACAGTGGTATGGGGGTAACCGCAGTATTTTGGCATTATGTTTTTTTGCAATGTTTTCGATTTTGTACCCATTAAACTGTTGTTTGTGTGTATTCACTACCTCTAACAATTCGCGTTTTAAGTAATCTTCTTCAAAATGCAAATCTTTGGCTATAAGCCATTCCTTTATTGTTTCTTTGTTAGAAGAAGTGTTAGGTATCTGTTCTAATTTCCTGCTATGATAGGGTGCATTATCCATTACTACCACGGTTTTATTTGGTAGATTAGAGTTGACATTGCTTAAAATAGCCTTTAGCGTAGATGGAATATTGTCAAAAAAAAAACTATGCACTTTTCTTCGAACAATACTTTTTGTTACCTCGCCATATTTGTTATCACGACAACCCAAAATAGGTTCACCTCTTGCACGTTTTTTTGGTGATTGAATCCCAATTGCTGAAGTTGATTCCTTGCGTAATTTGTATAATGTCCTGATTGATACACCTGTCATTTCCGACACTTTTTTGTAATATAATCAACAGACTCGTCTTCTGTCCTACTATTTAGGTTATAATTGTGCACATTTGATAACAACTGCTTTTCGCGCAAGCTTAAGGTTTCGCCCGTTTTTAATTTTATTATACCTTTCATGGTTTTAGACAAACTGAACTAAATTGAAAATTTGACCCATGAGGTAAACAATATTTATAGATAATTAAAGAAATCATTTGCATGTACTAATAAGCAACAGATAATGATCATTATGAAAATTAACTTCAAAGTCCATAACTGCATTTAAAGCTACTTAATTTGGTAAATTGTTTGTCAAACACATTAGTGAAGATTCTCAACCAGTAACAAATTTTTGCATCATCATTAACATAATTAAACAACCATAATCTTACTACACATTAATAATAATACGCTTATTTAATAATTATTTATAAATTCCTCAATAGAAAAAATAGTATAAAGAACACGTTTCATAAGACCACTTGTCGCACTCGTCCGTTGAAAAACTCGACGCTTCGCGTCTCGTTTTTCAAACTTGGACTCGTGCGTTAAGAAAAGGCCTTATGAAATTAGTTCTTTAATATACTATAGTTTTTCAAAAATATCAGTCAAATAAGCCAGTCCAGTTTCATTATGCACAGTTCGTCAACAAAATTCTCGGGATCTTTGTGATTTTTTGTTTTAAAAACGCATATATTTCTTGCCTAAGCTCAAAGATTCGTTGCATAACTTTTCCACGTGATAACTACCGAGATTCGCAATAAAACAATAGTGCGGAATGGTCAGCGTCCATATCATCGTACGTTGAAGAAAACCTAAAGGTCTTGTTTTTATATAATATACAATAAAAATTACAATGGATAATACCAAATGAAGTCCTGGGCTGATTTCCTTCGAAGCGAACGCTTCCCTGTGTATCATGCAATGACGCCAAGTGCCAAGTAGATGCCTTTTGCGTCTGCGAGCTTGTAGACCATCATATTTTCCTGCCATTGGCGGTGCCTAATCAGTACAATCACCAGCACAATTTTTTCACTCTTCACTCTAGGCCAGAGTTTACCATATAATTATCAGTCATTGAAATTGATCCGCACCTGCAGATCTTTTCTGAATTTCTTTGCAGAAAAGTAAATTCTCGCTTATAGATGCATTATGAGTATGACACTTACGAAGTAGGCTATACAATGTGCATTTGTGATAATAATATATCCGTTACTTCGCTAACCTAAATAGCAAGTAATTTGCTTGTAAGGATCGAAAGAAGCTGCTGTTGCAGATTCTCTGATTTCTGATTACTAAACTCTTTCAATTTCTTCACAAAGAAATCGCCAGATTTATTTTTATGATCTTTATGCTTTGTTTGCAAATGCCTCTTTAGGTTATTTATTATACTATCAGCAGCCAAAATATTTAAACATATTACACGCTCTGGTTGCTCTTCACCAGGAACGTCAGTATTTATAAAATCAAAATTCAAATACTCGTCACAATCTTTTCTAGTTTACGTTAAGGGAGTGTTGGCAGCTTCTTTATCTGTAGACCAGATGTACTTCCACGCTTAAAATTACATTTAGACCCGGTTATACATTTTTCCATATTTGAACAAGCTTTAAATCACTCAGAGCAGCACGACAGAACACAAACGAAATATTACGCGTCTACTCGCTGCTATACTTACTATTAAACTAACCTAACTGAGCACGCATTATGGTTTTATACGTTTTGTCTCCACTGCCACAATTTCTAGACCATTCTACAGCGCTCGATATTCCGTCTTGCTAGAAAGGGGGGCGTATAACATAACATAGTTAAAAATGGGAACGCGAAACCTAAAAGTTTGGCAACCGCTGTACTAAAGAATGTCAGCCAAACTTACTGACGTTTTTAGTAGCAAAATAACAGCATTCATCTCATTAAACCCACATCCACTAACGATCTTTATCCCATTTATGCCATCTCCATTCACTGGCGTTTTTCCAATTAGCTACAGTACAATCCTAGAAAAAGTGAACTATACCTATACAGGGTTACATTGTAAAGTGTTTTGAACCATGTAACAACATGATGCAATTTAAATTATAGAAAAAATTATAGAATATATTACATGATACTTTAATGTCATTAAAAAATTACTTACGTTTTTAATTTACTGATTGCAGGGGAATAGTAGTGAAATATACCCACATTAAAAGAATACAATGAAATTAACAAGCAGGCTGTAAAGTGAATATAGAGAATAGCAGTCAGTAAGATCCGAGTACATTTCTGAATAGCATATGGGATGTCACAGATCTTTAAAAAAAGGAGCTATAAAATATAATTTTAAAATATTATAATTATTTACCTCAAAAAAATCTCTACAGTATCTAATGAAGGTAACATACCGAAACATTTTAAATATGGAAGTAAGCTGTAATACTGTGAAAAGCTGGCTATCCGCTTTCATCGTAATTAAGAGATCTATATGAGTGGGTAGTGAAGATATGAAGTCCGGAATAAAATATGTGCTGAGATAATGGCTATGAAAAGTAATTCTGGTAAGTAACCATACATTATTGAAAATGGATCTAGAAGTACAGAAATTATAACATATACATGTAGATACCTTGCTATCCGACTTGGTTCTAAAACGGATTGCTTTTTCTGAAAATTATAATACCCTGTAGCAAAATTCAACCAAACATCTATAAAGCAAAGGCAATCTAAAATCATTCTGGTCCATTTCCATGATTTTGTGTTGTATATAGTTTTGTAGGGTATACTAAAATATGCGACATCTAAGGGAATTACGATAAATTGCAACAAAAATATTATACACATAAAGAATTGCCACCATTTTCTACAAAAAGTAAATAAGGCTAGGAAAATTAAATACTTCATGGTATAAATATAGTATAAGTAGGTACCGCACATCACTAAATGGATGTATTATATACGGGTGCTGTTTAAGGTGTCTGTGTTTTTCATTTGAAATAGCACCTTGACTGCGAAAATATCTAGCACTGTTCTTGCTAATCTCGGATACTATTCTTATTCTTACTGCTGCTCTTTTCATTTGAGCCCAAGTGCTATTTCCTGGTATAAAAATTGGCAATACGTCCAGTTCATTTGCCATTTCACATTCGTGACCATATTTTGCAAACTATAAAATATAATGCAAATTGGTTTTATGCAATATACATATAATTTTACTCACCAGACGGTTTTTTGTATGTGTAGTCATTTATACTTTCTATTTTATAGAAACTGTATGACTAACTACATTAGTAAAAATTTGATTAATTTATAGATGTTTTTGTTTATTATAGTTGTTTCATGGATAACTTAAGTTTAACTTTATTAGTTACTGGTTTAACACTATTCACTCACTAGCCGGCCTTGGTGGTCTAGTGGTTAGCGCGATTGCCTTTAGATCCGAGGGACGCGGGATCGAACCTGGCTGAGGTCGACGAGGTCTAGCGGGGAAAAATCTGAAAATGCGCCTTCTGTCGGATAAGAAGTAAATGTGGCCTAAGTGCCATCATCATCAATCCTACTGGGGTAGGAACTACTTGACATGGGCAACATTCATAGTTATTACGGAGTACAGTATTGGCCAAATATGGTCTAAGTGCAAAAAGATGCTTGGAAAAACGCGTTCTAGATCTCGCTCAATCAAAGGACAAAAACATATACAAAAAATTAACAAATTACAAAGGAGTTATCTGGAGACAACAGAACGAAATTGAATACGGAACACAGTGAAACAAATGCAATTGAAATGACAGAAGTGAAACATGCAAAAAAACATGAAAGACGGCAAAGCAGTCAGCCCGGACGAGCTCCCCATTGAAATCATAAAGTTAATACCTAGAAAATGAAGAATTACAGCCTCTTATAGATCTATTTAATGATATACAAAACTGGTGTAATACCTCGGGAATGGTTAAAATCGACATTTGTGGCTTTACCAACAAAGAATAATGCAAGAAATTGCACAAAATATATAACTATAAGTCTTATGTGCCACATGCTTAAAATCTTCTTGAAGATAGTACACATGAGGATATATAGAAAGTTAGAGCAATAAATCAGCGATACCTACCCAATTTGGATTTATAAAGGGGCTGGCAACTAGAGATGCATTATATGGAATTAATGTTCTGATACAAAGATGTCTAGACATGAATATAGATGTTTTATGTTTATATGTGCGTAGTAGATTACGAAAATTCCGCCTGTGGTGATGAATGGGTGAATTGAGTAGCCCAGGAGTGACCATTGCTGATCCCAAGCCCGGATAAAGGAGGAGGGTTGGGCTGTAGGCTAACGACCTACTCCCGTAAAACCCTACTGTTACGAAAGCTCAAGCAGAAATAGCCGGACGGAACTCATTACGACGACCAGGCAAACGGAAAAAGGCTTATGATATACAAATAAAGTGGAAGATGAAGGGAAAAGCATAAATTGCGGGGGATTATGTGCCAAATCATTTCACGCAAGTTGTGCTAAGTTATCGTTGCCTAAACTCAGTAAAATCAGTGAATTGAAAGACGTTGTGTGTTGGTTATGTGTAGAATGTAAACAAGTCCTCAACAACTTGAAGTTAGTCACAAACCCTGGAGCAATGCGAGTCGCAACACAAGAAGACGTAAACAAAATTGCTACCAACCTACAAACGCTAACAGAGAAATTAGACAGCAAAAACAAAAAGGCTGAAAAAAAACAGGAGGAAGTAAACATGAAAATGGATCAGTTAACAAAAAAAGAAGAAATGCAACAACTAAAAAACGACATACTAGATAACCTCAAAAAAATAGAAGCAAGCAATGAAAACAAGCAGCTCTATACAGATGTAGTGAAATCAGAAGCAGTAAAAAACAAAGAAAACAGCTTCGTAAATACACTTTATGTACCGGGCATAATAATTAGACCAAAGCAAATGCAATCTGCGGAAAAAACAAAACAAGAAATCAGAAACAGCATAAATCCCACCACAGCCGGAATAAGTATACAAAGCATAAAAAACATAGCAAAGGGAGGTGTTATAATTAAAACTACAGACCCCA
>JABXWE010036318.1:0-17090 GCA_014611495.1 Limonius californicus
ATTGACTGGTAGAAATAGCTTAGTTTAGCATTTTTATTAAAGCTAATTCAAATTTATAAGTTAACAGTTTAGTTTAAAGCTATAACTATATTTTCAAAATAAATTCATATAAAAATACAAAATTAACTTAAGTAAGTTTAGTTAGTTCTTTGTTTGTAAAAGTTAGTAAGAATAAAGTTTCAGTTTACTTCTGTCATGCTTCAGTTCTTTTTAATACGTACTGTAACAGTTTTTGCATCACGAAAACGAAAATACTATAGTTTTAAATTTGTGCTTTGCTTTAATATCATTTATACAAAATAAAATTCATTATTTCATATAAATAAAAATAATCCTTAAATTCTGGTTAGTATCACCTTCCTCTCGGTAGCTCCGTAAATTAATTATATCGACTAATTTTATTAAATTCCACATTCTGTTACAAATTCCAAATTACCACGTGGTTGGCCTAAGAAATTTGTATACAAACAGGATTTCAGAAATAATGAATAATTCAATGTGCAAGAGTAAATTTCAAAAACAAGTTTTTTGCACGTCGGGATTCCACTTGTGGTCATCAGCCAAATGATAACCTCTGCATACTAAAATAGGAATGACACTATCCAGGATCAACAAAATTAGAGCATGCCAACTTTGTATTATGTAAATTAAAACTTAAATGATCAATGTTCCAAGTTTATCAATCATTTACTGACTAATTATATGCTCATTTACAACTTTGTTCTTTACCTTCGCTGCCTTATTTTAACATAAGCTAAGTATGCTTCAGACGTAGGGCAACTACAAATACCATTTTGTGTGTTTTTTTACTCGAGTACAGCAGTACACCACTGGGTGTAATTGGGATTTCAACAAAAGTTTTAAGGTTACTGACCATGGATTCGGTTCAGTCATCTACTCAAGATTCAAATTTCCGTTTCAAAGAAATTTGTTTTGTTCTGTTATCAAAAACTTTAAGCTACGCCACTGGATGTGTAAACCAAATCTAGTTTAAATTCAACAAGTAGTCACTACTCCAAACAAATTAAAGTTGTTTACATCATACTACCTGCTGAGTTTGAGTTATAAATAGCAATCTCCTAACAAAATCTCAGTAAACTGCAAAAATTTGACGCAAGGTGATTTATTATATGCACGCAGTGAAGTAGATTTTTTTTAATACCTACTGTCTTGAATTATATAATATTAATCTTGTAAAACATGTATTACTGCAATTAGCATGAGTACTTATATAAAAACGAAGGCAATCTGTGGTAGGGATAGATTTCATATAACCCAGGGACCAAAGTGAATTATTTAATGCTTCGTAAATGTACTAATAAACTTATCATCAGTCCTACCCTAACTGTGGTTTAACCGATGGACATTCAACCCGTTACAGGGAAAGCAATTTTACCACCCTATTATGTCTAGTCATCTCTAATTATTAAGTAAAATTAATCGATCCTGAAACACTCTTTTCCATTAAGAGAAAATATATTAATTAATGAGGAAATACTAAGAAAATACAATCTAAAAAAGCAAAAGACAGCTTTATACTACTTTTACAATGCATGCATACACTTTTGACAATGTTAATACATCTAAAGAAAACGAAATATTAGTACCCTACACAGCAAGCTATTCGATATTTGAACTATAGTGATTTAGATTGGTAGGTATCTAAAATGTACAAGAATAACCATTACAGTAAATATTTTATTTACGATAGATGCTGCAGAAAGAACTTTCTTTTATTCTGGACATTAAATTAAATCCTAACTAATACAACTATTGTTTTATTAAACTGTAATAAAGTAGCAGTAGTTGCTCAGCCTGATTAATTTTATTTCACTTTGAATACCTTACTTTGTTTGTGTAAGAACATGTTATCCACAACAACTGTGATCTACAATTTTTCATCACTATTGACTATTTTTCTTTAAAACTTATTAACGGAGAATACAAATGAAACGAAAAAATCACCAGGCAATGATTTTAAAACTTTACTCACCGCAGCATCAGGAGCATGTGCATTAGGGGTTGTTGGTTGTGCAGGTCGATTTGGAAAATTCTGTAAGTAACAAAAATGTTCAAATTGTCAATCAGCATAAATTAAATTGAATTCCATTCATGAAATAAACTGATAGAATTTACCCCTTTTTGAAACGAAATCATTCATTCATAACATTTTGGTTTTTAACAATAACTATCTTCATCTTTTATTGAAATTACCATTACTTTATAGCAGTTTTGAAAAAAACTTGTAATATTACACTATTCAGTTTAATAAAAATGGTTTTTATTGGTTCAACAGTCCACAGTTGAGTAGTAATCCGATAATCCGATACCTCTCTAATAACAATACTGTAGATACTAATAATACCCACAGCTTGGATATTTGATATGATACCAAATTGTAATCGATATTCACATGCTCAACTAGTAGTGTTGTTTTGGAAGCTTCAAATCAGTACATAATAGTTGTGGTGGGTTTAATATCACAAACATGCATATATAATCTGTGTTCATTGTTGTAAAAATATTTGGTTATCGTTTTTAGGAACTCAATCTAAGGAGATTGGGTGTATGAAGTACTAGTAAGAACAATTTTTTTATTTTATCTATTTATTAGCTTCACTGGAAGCATTTCCTACAAGTAATTTTTCTGTTTATTATTATTATTTAATTTATACAAATCAGTTATTGTTCAATGAGGACAGATTGTAAGATAAGTTGGGGAAATAAAAAAAAATCTATTTTTAGGTATTGAACATTAGTACCTATATAATTTGAGAGTAATAAAACCCAATACTTTCATCATTCATTAAGTAATCAATAATAAATTAAATACACTTTAAATGTCAATATTGAGCTCAAAATATTAGTAAAATGAGAAACAATGTCTAACTACATATCCAATTTACAAAATTAGAAAATTGCTACATTTTCCTTAAATATATACGTGGAAATCGCAACACCAAGAAGGGGTAGGGATTTTTTGACCAAACTTGGCAGAAACGTTTAACTACTAAAAGGTAGCAATTGATTAAAATTTTAAAGCAAAAGAACAAAATATAAACATAATTTTTATTAATAATGGGTTGGTCCCCCCCTATTGGTTACACACTCCCCCATTCTTCGTGGCATCGATTCTAGCAGATGGTCGATTTCCTCTTGATGTATTGTGTCCCAAGCAACCTGTAATTCCTGCTGTAGAGCTTGCAGCGTCTGCGGAGGATGCAGCAAGTTCCTCAGTCTTCTCCCCATAATGTCCCAAACATGCTCGATGGGCGAAAGATCGGGAAATCGGGGTGGCCACGGCAAGAGATTGACATTATCCTCTGCAAATCGGTCCATAGAACGTCTTGCAATATGGGGCCGGGCATTATCCTGCTGGAAAAGTGGATCTTCCAACTGCTGAAGAAATGGAAGAATATGGGATTCTATCACCTCATTCACATCTCGCTGGGCGTTCATATTGCTTCGGATGAATACCAAACGGGACCTACTCCCATAAGTTATAGCACCCCATACCATAATCCCCACGCTTTGGTGCACATGCCTCGCAACATAAAATGCAACACTGCGACGTTCCCCACTTGTTCGTCTGACTCTCATACGGCCATCATGCATCCCCAAACAGAATTGGGATTCATCACTCAACACCACCTGATGCCACTCTACGTTCCAGTGCAGTCGCAACCAAAATCGCTCCAAATTTGCTGTCGGTGTTGAGCCGTTAGTGGTAACACAAGATGTGGCCGATAGGATTGCAAGCCGAAAGCTCCGATTCTGCGGTAAACCGTTCGAAGGGTTACAGGACGACCTTCGTTAGCTAACCATTGATCGGCAATTGATCTGGTACTGGAGAACCAGTCTCTTGCTGCCATAAGTCGAAGATGGCGGTCCTACACCTCATTTGTTCTTCTCCCCCCCCCCCCCCCCCCCCCCGGTTCCTCTTCTGCGACGTTCCTGACCTTCCATAGCCCATGCCTGATAGCAGCGCATAATGGTGGATTGGTTCCTGTTAAGGCGATTTGCAATTTCTCTGAACGAAAAACCATCTTTGCGCAAACCAACAATCCGACCTCCGATCCGATCCGATCAAACGATCAAAAGCGAAAACAATAAAGAACTGAACAAAATCTCGCAAAACATACACTTGATAAAATCGTTAGAAAGAACTGTCAGATAAGCCATTATCACTTGATCCATGAATGATGAATGAAATTTAAATCAATTGCTACCTTTTAGTAGTTAAACGCTTCGGCTAAGTTTGGTCAAAAAATTCCTACCCCTTCTTGGTGTTGCGATTTTCATGTCACTGAGTATATAAGCAATAATTATAACCAATTATCCATCATATAGGGGGTTATTTTGTACATTCAAAAAAATTGCTTCAAATTCTAAATTACCTGATGTTGAGACTGCGATGGATTTTGATGTTGGGGGCTAGGACTTGGGGGTAGTCCAGGTCCTGGAGAGTGGCTGGGTTGTTGTGATGGCTGCGGGGATGGTTGGCTAGCTGTCGCGGTTGCTGAAGGTGGACCCGGACTACCGGGACCATGTTGACCCGTTACGGGAGGTCCAGGCCATCCCGCTCGTCCTTCACCATAGCTGGGGCTCGAAGCTGGCGCCCCACTGTACGCAGGCGATAACTGGAATAACATATTACATAAGTATATTATTAAGCTAACGACAAACTAATTATTTATGTGTTCAGCTACAAATAAAGATATCGTTTTTGATTTCTCGTAGAAATGTATTTCTTCATTTATATAGTAACTCTAGTAGTATTTAGTAAGCAATAATATTGTATAAAGGTTTCATCCTTTTCTAGGTGGTCTTCAACAAGAGTGCAAATGACTCAGATTTTCTGCACAGTTGAATCCTAATCTACCACCAATGAACCCTACCCGAGGTGGGTGGTGGCAATGGTCAAAACTGAACAAGGTAACCGTAAAATTAAGGGTGTCCATGTATTGTTCATTTACCTGAACAAGCTTTAGAAACAGGGTTTATAATTTAGATGTATTTTGCAATACCAAAACAGCTACATACAAGTGCAGGATATAATACACGACTTCTCAATCCAATAATACTAAATAATGGATTGACATTGAAGCCTCTTGAAGTTTGAGAATTCTTAGGTCGTTTTAAAATTATCTATCTATCGTAAAAGTTGTAACCTGGATGTGTAAGATATTTTCATTCCATCCTTGAAATTTTTACCCGTGTTAAGTATTGATATGCCATAGCAAGCTATCATTTAGAGTTGGGAATGGCCTTCTTACAAAGTCTACCCTATATTTTGAATGGACGTATGAGAGCATATAAAGGAATCAAAATCAAACAGCGATACTAATGATTCCATAATTATTTTTTGTATTGGGCATTATAGTACTAGAAGGAATTGTCAGACTTTTAATGAGCGCAATACAAAAAGAAATGACCCAGTATAACAGGGACAACCTGTATATATCATTAATCTGTTAATATTATATGAACATAAAAGATAAATTCATGAGTAAATAGAAATTTATTAAACATATTTAGGTAGGTATTTAACACAGTTATTGACATATTTCTTGTTTAAGATTATTGGCCCATAGAAATTTTTGCAGAAGTCTATAACAATAATTGAATAGAAATGTGCAACAAAAAGGTTTAACTGCGAACACCGTCTTACATGAAGAAGAAAAGCCAAAGGGAGGCATTCGTTTCCTCCAACTTCCTCAATGAATGGAGATATTCTATTCTTGGAACGGAATTGCAATTAAAAGGGATAAGCATCAGGTAGCCGATAAATTACTATTTATAGAGCGCGGAACCCGCAACGGTAAATTACGACTGCCGTGGAGGGTCATAGAATGACAATACTGATAGCTGACCTACGACAACTTAGTCTGTTCAGATTAGATAAATGGAGTAGCCAACAGCATAGTGCAATTGTCTTTGTTCCTTGTGTACCTTGGAAAATAATTCAATTGCTGTCGGCTTGCCAAAACCCAATCGCTTGTGAAACGGTTTCTGCTTCAAACAGATGAAACGAAAATTGACGACTAAATAATCTCTTATTTTTTCCTTTTAGTTAAGTTCCTTCGGGATGATGCCCATTTGTATTGTTACAGAGATTAAATTCAACATTTTCGGAAGCACAGTATTTCTGGTTATGTTTCCAATTGTAAAAGTTTTAAGGAAAAGTGTTTGCGATTACAGTTGGTGAAAAGTATTTTAAAGCTTGCTACAGTTTCCATTTTTATATTTGAAAAAGGTAGCAATATATTGGGAACTATAGTACAGAATAATTTGACCATATTCTCTTTCGTTTTGCAGAAAAACATTTATTATACTGATACTTAGAAAGTTACTTCATGGAAGAAAACATCGGGGAAAAAGATCGAAATAGATAACATCAAAAGACCGACTTAAATTACATAAGTAAAATACTAGCAGGAAGGTTAACTTATTTAAGTCCAATAATTTAAATACTATAAAATTAAGTGAAAACTCTGGACTCCTATTTTTAACAATCTAAAGTTTCATAATTTGTACAAGGTAGTATGAGGAAATGAATCAAACACTGCCCGCCATCTGTTGATTAAGTCCCAAAATTTAAGTAAGAAATAGAAAACCAAAGTTGCTACAAAATTTGATCTTGAATACTTCCTGCAGTTCTTATGATCTTAAATATTTTTGACGTTGTAGCACTGCGCTCTTGTATGTGCCCTGTCCCATATCATTTTCACAATTATGTTGAATAGCCATTAAATTCCTCCTACAGCCCTCTATTAAAGATCAAAATCTCTCTTTTAACAAATTACCGCCAAACAAAGAGTTACTTTTATATAAATTCCACTGGAACCAAAAAATGTTCATTTCTAGATAATATTGAATTGACATTGGTAAAACTGCCATTAAAAAAGCAGTAATGTCTAGTCTAGAAACATTATTGTATTATGGACACTCTTTTTGACAACTTAGAAATCCCAAGCAGGCAATTCCGCCAATACCTTCGCTATCCGTCGATAGATATTCTAATAATTAAATTGCCATGCATATTAAAGATGGTAACGCTATCTAGTAAATTACGTGGTAATAAAAACAATAATTTTTTAATTATTATTATTGACATATTGTTTGTATTCTCCATTAACACAAAACAGGAAAGTATTAATGCAACAATATTTAGACCACACTAAACCCTTTTCAGAAATGGGGTTCTTTAAATTGGCGCTGCAGTATTTTGGTGCTATAAAACCATAGCATAATATAGAATAGTAAAGAAAGGTAACAACTACGGCGGTCCATACTTAAAATAGTAAGTATTAATGCAATAATATTTAAACCACACTAAACCCTTTACAGAAATGGGATTCTTTAAATTGGCGCTGTGGTACTTTGGTGCTATAGAAACATAGCATAGCGTAGCAAAGAATAGTAATGAAAACGTAACACTATGGCGTTTCATAATGAAAATGTTAAGTATTAATGCAATAACAACATTCAGATCACGCTAAACCTTTCTATAGACATGGTATTCTTTAAATTGGCGCTACGGTACTTTGGTGCTATAGAACCATCAGCCATATTTAAGATTTTGACAACCGTTAGTGAACATTGTGTATCTAAATTTCATTTATCTGTCAAATTGTTTCCAAATTCAACAATTACATGTGACAACTGTACATAGGAACACTTCCAGAGGGGCCAATGGTAGCAAGGGCATTTCACATGCAATTTGCATTTGGAGCTGATGCTCGAGGTGTGGGTTGCAAGGGTGTTCATCGAGTCCGAGATGACGAAGAAAGATTAGCTATGTTGCTATAGCCACAGCAAAAACCAAGAGAAGGGAAACATGTAGATAAACATAATCATTTTAATTAAGGATACTGTTCAGTGTTCATAAACGCACGAGGTAGCGGTTCATTTTATCATTGAATCGGGTCAGATCCGTAGTTTTGGTCGATCTTGTTTGCAACGTTTCGGAAGATGTCGTGCCCAGATGGAGATCTGGCAAGGACGGATTTTTGCACGATAAAAAAGAATAAATGTCCGCTTGATCCCAAACAGAAATGATGTGTTTTGAACTATGGTGTATTTACACGAGCGATGAAATTCTTACCCATAAACCTACATTGAATTTTCAGATTGTCCCAGCAGCGGCACATCGGTGTTACGATGCTTTTTATGCAGGCCTTAGAAGGGAAACCTGCAATTTTTTGTTAGGGGACTGGCTATATCGTAATCCATATTATTGTTTACGATGCAGTCATCTGGTAGATCGAATTCCACGAAGAACTGATCGTGGATGGGCGATGAAATGCTTTCCCATATAAAGGTACATTTAATTTTCAAATTTTAAGGTAGGATATCATAATTTAAATGAAATTTCTAATGTAACCCGTAGAAAGAAAACCTACTACTTTTTGTTAGGTCATGGTAGAGATTGAAACGTATTAGTGGTGGTTATGCACCTACCGATTTGGTGAAAAGAGAGTTCATACAACTCTGCCATGAGCAACCACATGTTATAATAGACGATGAAATTCTTTCGAAATATATGTGCATATGTATAACTAAATTTTTAAATTTACCCAACGGTGGACAGCACCATTATGATGACAAATCTAATGGAAATCTACTACTTTTTGTTAGATGATTGGCTACACTGTAATGTGTATTACTGCTTATGGGGTAATCATTCATCTAATAAAACGATGGTTCATTCAACTGTAACACGAAGAACTGATAGTGGATGGGCGATGAAATGCTTTCCAATATAAAGGTACCTTCAATTTTCAAATTTGCCCAATAGTAAAATATCATCATTTGAATGCATTTTCTAATGTAACCCGTAGAAAGCAAAGCTACTACCTTCTTTCTGTTAGGTGACTGAGAGGATTGAAATGTATTATTAGTGGTTATGTAACTTCTGATTTGGTGAAGAGAGTTACTACAACTCTGCCATGAGCAACCATATGTTAAAATAGGCGATGCAATTCTTTCATATGTATGTACATAAGAGTTAATTTGTAAATTTACCCAACCGTGGGACACCACAATTAAACATAAAAAATCGAATGCAACCTACTACTTTTTGTTAGACGACTGGCTATAATGTGTATTATTGTTTACAAAGTAACCAATCATCTGATGGAACGATAGTTCATTCCATTCAACCATGAAGAATGAAGTATGGGTGATGATATACTTTCTAATATAATTATCACATTTGCCTTAGAATGAAAATTCATTTCGGTAGATATTTCAATGGACCCCTTAAAAAACCTGTTTTGTAAGGTGATTGAGTGTATTGCAACTTGTATTATTAAGAGCCACAGTATGTTTCAATGGGCAATACAATTCTTTTCAAGTCAGGTATAGCTCATTTTCCCAAAAATATGCTCTCAACAGTCTTCCAATTGAAACTATTACTATTTGTTAGGGGACTGCATTGCTGACCTGTCATCTGATGGAAAGCTAGGCATTTCGACAAACAATCGTGAAAACACTTTTAATATTCAGATTTTTAGAGGATCGCATTTGTCGCAACAAAAATTAAATGGCAGGTTATTTTATGCTTTTAAAATTAAATAAAACTAATTTCCTATTTTTTAATACGACCCCAATTAAATAAACCTACTTTGAGACAGATACTCCGTCGAAAGTATCTCTATTACCAATTCAGCAAAAATCTTTGCGATACCATTTCATTAAAACCATGAACATCATCTTAAAGTTAAATCAGCATAATATATAAATTTATAATACAGGAGCAAAATGTATGATCGACATACTAAGATTTATATATACATAGAAACATTACAAATAATAATTAATTTGTGTTGTAGGAACAGTCCTTTTGAACATAAAAGTTTTAAATCTTTGATTATGTGATTAAATTGATTAATATATGGTCATTGGTATCTTCTTCTTCACCTCATGGATTAGACTAGGGAGCCTGTTCTGACAACCTGGTATATAAAATATTAAATCATCAAGACCATTAGAAATGTTACAAAATAAACAAGAACAGAGCAATATCAATTTATTATCAACGTATTATTGAAACTTTAATTGTTTTATCATCTGAAATGAGATTATGTATGAAGTTTTCAATGTAATTGTTTAATAAGTACACCTTAGTATACGTGGTTCCTCCACTCTTTGAATTTTTTTAATTTAAAAATTTGTATCCCCAAAATATAATAACCCACTTTTAAGCTAAATTATCCGCTATTAAAAATATGAAGAGGTTATTAATTTTATATTTTAGATCTTTTAAGTACATATGTATTTAACATGTCTTACTTTTGCTAAAGCTGACTACCGACGCCATAAAATCAGTCCGCTGAACCAAATATTTTGCTAAACTTTGTATTGTATAGAGAAGGCAGAAAATTATACACTGAACGGCAGCTGCAATTTCACTTCTAGGTGAAAAAATGATATCTTTTTTAATAGAAAATGCCTACTTTCTCACAACAAAATCATAAAAATTAAACTGTTGGTAAAAATTCAATAGTGTGTATATTTAAAACAACTACTAGTGTCATTTCGAACTTAAAATTGTCGAAGCCAAATAAACGAGAACAATGTAAAATGGCTCAATAAAACTCAAGACAACTCCATTAAACTTCTGTACTTTCCCATACTAAATATCCTCGGTTATCAGGGCCGAACTGACAATTTTGCAGTTCTGAAAAATATCTGGTAGGTGTTTAAAAATAAAATATACCAATACACACATACACAACAGACGCATTAATTGAATAAATTTAGTGACACATAAAACATTACTAACTCATACCGACACGAACAGATATTAAAATGATGTTAATGATATTATGTTTTGTTTATTTGAAATATGCATACAGGGAAATTTGTTACGCAGTTTTGTACGAGAAAGTAAATCAACATATTGTCAAAAAGTTTTGTACACAGAAGCTTTATGGGATACTTTCCAGGTATTGCGATATTATGGAATGGATGATTCGCTAAATTTAATGATGAATTTCGCAGGCACAATATAGGATAACACGCCCAGTGTAGGAAAATCCGAAAATTCTCTAATACAAGTTATTCTACTTTTATGTTAAAATTTTCTGAATAAAAATTAAAATTTACCATTTCTAAACATTTAATTTGAAAATTAATTTCACTGAACTAATAAGTAACTATCGACCATCGAGTCAGCTCCATGTCAGATGATAATGATACAACGACGAAACAAAAACTGCAAACCGGAAATGCAACTGCAAATGTGGACTAATCCTTTTGAGAAAGCATTTTTGACCTACGCATACCTTGTGCTTTGAATATTCAGTTATAAATTTATGGTAGACCCCAAATAAAAAGATTGTTGGTATGGTCTACAATCATTTGGAAGTTGGTCTAGTTATCCTCTTAAAATCATGATAATTGTAAAACTTATTTCCACTATTTATTTTCTATTTTATTACTAATTCCGTTTTTACCTATTGATTTATTTATTATTATATTATTCAGAGTGGCTTATAGTGAACATAATCTTGTTCACTTTTTAGCTTAGATCGTTCTCTTACCTCTGCACCTTGAATTTTATAATTATTGTATTATTTAACAACAAAGTGTTCCAGTTTGAGTATTCTACAAATACTAACCAGCTAGTCGTTTACACTCGTGAAAGATAGAATATGTTAATGCTAGTTTTGAAATGAAATATTATCGCAAGAACAAGAACCTTGTCCTATATACAGAATTACCCTCATCCAAAGTAATATAATGCAGTCGTTTTGAATAATTTGTATAGACTATTGAGCTGTTATAAAAGTTTTGAGGTATTTTATTATGTTGATCTAATACCAGGCCCTCACCTGCAACCTGACAGAATATTTCGGTTTTCAAAAGTAATATTTTTGTATGGATAAACTCTCAATAAATTCCGGGTTCTAAAATGTACATTAAAAGAGTAAGCTAGTTAGGGACGATACTGTATATGGCATACTTATAAAAGTTTAATTTCTTAAATAATCATACTGTTAAAAACAGTTTTTAATACTTGAACCCGTATTTTTGTGGAAATCCTAATTTTTTTATACTGTTAACACAGTTGTCATTTAATTTCAGTAAACTTTTTAGATGCATTGTTTATTTCAGTGTTTTTACGCACGTTAATCTAAACTGGATTTATTATGACAGGCTAATTTGCCTTCACAAATTTTGAAATTTCTCTCCAAATACCTAACTAATCGTAACTATGCAGAAATTTAACTAGATAAAACTTTTGCCGCGTATAATAATGTTACTCATTTTGGGAATTGTTAGGCAAAATCCACCTGTGGGTATGTATCTTAACATATTTGCTTAGTAACAATGCAATATTGCGGTTGCATGCATGCCTGTGGAGCACATGACGAAATTCTAACCTTGTTAAAATATAATGCACGATTTATGAATAATGTAAGGATAAGGAAATTTTAAAGTTTTAGTAGTATACGCCATCATAATTAAAATCAAATAAATGTTTATCACATTTCGATGTGTAAAAATGTGAAAATTTTGAATTTACAGTTTCAAGCAAGATCGTTTAAAAATTTAGTGAAACTTCAGTAATTATCAAGCAGGAATGAAGTTTCGAACTTTTCCAACCTGATTCCTTTAACAAAGTGCTTTAATCTTTCAATCATTTAACTTTAATTTATCACAATAAGTTTGATTTAACTGCGGTTATTCACATAAAAGTTAAGTTGGGCGAATTCTTTAGAATTTTGTTTGAAAATATTTAATACAGCTGCACAGGTTGGCGTAAGGGGTCTAGCTATCAGTGCATTGGAATTTTTGTTCCATATTCAAAATATAACAATATCTAAAAGTTCGTATGAATCAGTTGGCAAAAGGTTAGTCCAATAGTAGGTTGTATTGAGCTTATGCAGTTCATATCACACCTTAGTTTGGTGCACATTCAGAACCTGTTCAATTTTCAACTCTATCAGCTCCTCTTGCTCTCTCGATTATACATTGACCGATTAGTAGGACAAAGTAAGAATAGCTGACAATACTGCAAAACGAATGCATCGCTAAGTGTGCGTGGTCTGTTTGGTATTTAAGATATGAGTTTCGATTACAATATTTAGAAATTCGTATTTAATGTCTTGGAAATATATTAATGTAAAAATGGAATGGTATAGAGGTTAGTCCAATAGTAGATTGTATTGAGCTTATGCGTTCATATCACACCTTAGTTTGGTGCACATTCAGAACCTGTTCAATTTTCAACTCTATCAGCTCCTCTTGCTCTCTCGATTATACATTGACCAATTAGTAGGACAAAGTAAGAATAGCTGACAATACTGCAAAACGAATGCATCGCTAAGTGTGCGTGGTCTGTTTGGTATTTAAGATATGAGTTTCGATTACAATATTTAGAAATTCGTATTTAATGTCTTGGAAATATATTAATGTAAAAATGGAATGGTATAGAGGTTAGTCCAATAGTAGATTGTATTGAGCTTATGCAGTTCATATCACATCTTAGTTCGGTGCACACTCAGAACCTGTTCAATTTTCAACTCTATCAGCTCCTCTTACTCTCTCGATTATACATTGACCAATTAGTAGGACAAAGTAAGAATAGCTGACAATACTGAAAAAACGAATGCATCGGTACGTGTGCTTGGTCTGTTTGGTATTTAAGATATGATTATCGATTACAATAGTTTAAAAATTCGTATTTAATGTCTTGGAAATATATTAATGTAAAAATGGAATGGTATAGTATGTACATTTTTTTTAATTTCTCCAGTAGTGGTTCTAAACACGATTCTTTATTTAGATGAACTAATGTTGTTTGGTATGAAGCAACAACCAACGTATTGATAGCTAGACTCTTCAAGGAGATCTGTGCGGCTTTATGTATTGAACATCTCGAACGAACTTGTACAACAAACGCAATTTGATGGTAAGGAACATATTGGCAAATCCTACTGTGTGATGACATTCAGTAATAAAGTTCGGAGTAAACATTGTGTTTCAGACTAAAAATAGGTAATTGTAGGAACTGAGCAATCCGTAGTAAATGTTATGGCTTAAGTATGGGGACATACCTTTTTTACACCGAAAATCCCATAGAAAATTTTGTTGATGATGCTGTTTTAGAAATAAGACACATTTGCCATTTGTTGGTTAAAATTGTATCTATACAGCGAAGCAGTTGTTATAAACAAAATAAAAGCATTGACGTTTGTAATGTCTACTAAATTAACTAGGTTATGTATGGGTTTATCAGCACGATATTTATTCCGCCACTTTGATTTGGAGATCGCGTAAACACAATTAACAACAAACGTTACAGTAAGTTAACTGCCCGAGTTTTCCTGCTTCATAACAACGCCTCTTCGCACCAGTCCAAAGTTACAGTTGCCGCCAACTTTTTACTTATTTGGGATATACAGTGGTTGGTAATGGGTAAAAGACAATTGAGAAATTGATACAGCAGTAAATGAATATTTTGATTCCCAAGATAAGTAAGATTTTAAAGGTTTCAAATTATGCAGATCTTGTTAGGAGAACTTGTTACGTTAAAAAAAATAAATTCTAATCTCTGCTGTTTTCGAAACATCTCTGAAAGCAGCGGGCTTTCAAACTTTTGGACATTTTCAAATACGTTTCCTTTTCATCGAAATTGACTGGAACAGCTCACCTCTATTGAAAATGTGCAGCTGGGCAGAGCCTTGTTGTTTTATGGCCGTGTCCAATATCGACATCCATAAACGTAGTGAGTATGGGGAACAAAAGAGCCAAGCTATCGATTTGCAAACCGCAACTGAATGAGTCTAAAAACCACCTACAAATCTCGGTTGAGACGAAGAACCAATTTCAGAATTCAGGTCAGAGAGAAAGGGGCCAACGAACTAAAAACTCGGCTTTCAACCCCTTGTGAGGGATGAGACGGAGCGCAGCGCGAAGTAGTGGAGATGTGGGGGAGGATAGGTGGAGGTGCACCCCGGTACATGTGAAGTGTGGTTTGCGGGAAATGCTTGACGTCACCGGCCGTTTGCGAGACGTCAGCTGATTGCATAATAACAAAGTGGGAGGTTCGTACTGATCATATGTCTGTTCAAGTTCAAGGACGATCCTTCCATGTTTAGATTTACTTAAACAATTAAAAACGTAGGTGACATTGTGCATTACTATGCCGGAATCGAGCGCAACGTTGTTTTGGCTCCGTACGCCGTTCCCAACGATCACTTCCTGACCATAGACGTTGCACTTCCGCCTGCACAAAAATAGATACGCATTCGAAAATCCACCGTTTCCTATTTTTAACCGAACTGCATTATATGCACGTCCTGTTGACAACCATGAATGCGATGTAGTCATCTGTTTCGCGAAAATACCGCGGTGCTAATTATTTTTAGGCTTCAAAAGTCTTAATTCAAAGTTCAATGGGATCTTTAATATTATATTCAAAACGCGAGTTAAAACCTTTAAACGTCACGTTTCACACCTATTTCTGTCGCGGAGCCTCAACACCAACCCCAAAAAGTCACCCGAAAGAGACTAAAATTGGAAACTGCATCATCATCATCTGACATGGAGCTGACTCGAGGGTCGATCCTGGATTACGTTAAAAAATAGAAATGAGCTACCTTAGAATATAAAAATTTTCAAACTCTCATACTGTTACATTAAGTTCACAAATTTTGCTGCTGAAACTCAACACCGACCCCAAGAAACCCGCCATATTTGCATGCGCAAAACTGTTACAGAATGGCATTTAACTTGTTATATACCAGGCTCGCATTTTTTCATTATAAATTGTATGTATGTTATAACAGTACACCATGCATATTTCTAAATTTACCCGATGACTTACAATCGGAAAATTATTTTTTTAAAACGGATCGCTTGCTTTTCACGTAGCAAATCTTGCAGGCAAACTGTAAGTCACGTACGTGTCTCCTTGCAAGTTCAATTAGTATGTAGAGCTATAGGAACACCAATTCCAAGAAGCTACTAAATAATTGATCACAATTATTGAGTAAAATTAAAAAAATATATGTCCATACCAGCTATTTACAGTTATAGATGAATTTTTAAATTTAAAATAGTCACTACTTGGGAACTTCAAGTTTTAAAAACTGACTGCTATGTATGGCACTTCCTGCTCATTTAGTCGTGATTTTACCTAATTTCAAAGTATAGCCTATAGATATCATAGATTGCGGTTTAAATCAGGTGAACAGGACGACCAAGAAACGTGTCCGGCCCGGACAAGTTCCTTGGCCTGATTTAAATCGCATAATTTTTACTTATGGGAGCAATCCTAAGGCGTTAGTATATTCGGAGCCGATAGATAACGCCATATAGTATAGGGTTTCAAAGTCCAATTACTCTATTGATAGGACTGAACATTGGACTTCCATCGTTGATATGGTGAAGAACTTATCTCCAGTGGTGTTTCCCAGCAAAGTTACTTAAATTAGTTCAAGTCCCTACTGACGATGGCAACTTAGTTGCCGAAATACGTATGTAGGTGTTCTAAATATCGTGGTGATAAGGGCTTCTCCAAGTTTATATCCTACTGATTTTATACTATTTTTATTCCCCAATCTTTCGGAACCTTATATATAAATGAAATTACTGAATTTGGTAAGTATTAGAAATGGGATCCAATTGGGATTGTTTTTTTAAAGCTTAGTTACTCTTGTTCTTTTTGTTACAATTATTTATTACAGCCCCCCTCCCCCTCTTTGAATTTGTTTTCATAGATTGGTCACATAATACAGGTTGGTTGTAAATGGTGGTTTCTGTAATTGTTTACAGAATTGTGTTGCATCCAATTATTTCTTTCTATTCAGACTGAATATCGCTATCAAGTGACCAGCTATATCTTTTTTTTTCACATTCATACTACCGTCCCCCCCCCCCGGAACCGCTTTCGCATTACTTCAGGGGGGTGCGGGCGTCCCTTACACACTAACCATTCATGCAGCATGCACCCTAAACTTAACTAACTGAATTGCGGTCGCCCCAGCGGGGATTCGAAACCACGCCGGAACAAGCGCAATTCAGTGTGACCTCGAGTGGTCAATGCGTTCTCGCACTCGACCACCGCGGTCCCT
>JABXWE010036319.1:0-25333 GCA_014611495.1 Limonius californicus
TACTTGTTCATTTTCACATTTTGTTGGGCCAAAATTTTTAACTACCTGAACTGTCACACAGTTTGACATACAGGTAAATGTCATTCAAAGCTCATTACAGCTGACTGCAGACGGAATAGCTTTTTTTCTAGGCTTGCTGCAATTGACTTTTTAAAAAATCACTTTGTATCTATAGCAAAGGTATTAAATTCGAGAAAAATTTTGATATTTCAGATTTTAACGGAAACAACATCTATGAAGCGAAAAAAGGGGTTCAGTCTTATTCATCAAAGCCTTTACGGAGCTTTTACAAATTTAGGGTTTAAAGCCCTATTCCTCAAAAACTGTTTAATCGATGAACATAAACTGTATGTTCTATAATAGCCTTTTACAATAAAAAACAATTACTGACTTCCAATAATATATAACTAGAAACGATGAAACAATTTATTAAAGCATACGTATGGAGTGTAGCGTTGCATGGATGTGAAACGTGGACGAATAGCAAAACAGATAAAAAGAAATTAGAAGCATTTGAAATGTGGTGCCTTAGAAGAGCTCTAAAAATCAGCTGGACACAAAGGAAATCAAATGAAGAAGTGTTAGCACACATAAGAGACAAAAGAAGAATATGGGACCACATATTAAAAAGGAAAGATCGAATAATAGGACATATTTTAAGAAGAGAAGGACTGTTAAAGACAATTATCACAGTAGAAGGAAAAACCCGAGAAGGAGACCCCGCCTTCGGTACATATGACAAATCATGGAAGACACAGGAAGCAGAAGCTATGAAGATATGAAAAGGAAGGCTTCCAATAGAAAACAGTGGAGTGCTGCTTCAAACGAGTCTGCAGACTGAGGACCGTGGAGGAGAGGAATAGTCCTCATATATTAGAACAATAGAGTAAAAAACATTTTGGAAAATAAAATAAATATAGAAATGGTATCATTCAAAAACGTTTACTATACTGAGAACAACAATTAAAAAAAAGAATACTGTTTTTGGTAAAACAATAAATACTTGAAAAACCTAAAACTGTTTTTATTTATTAATGAGTTTTCTACGAATATTTAAAAATGTTTAATTGCCTATAAGATCTTCATTTTTGTAGGAAAAAAACATGTATTGATCATTTTAAAGCTATAAATAATAGAAACGACAAGCGCGCAAACGGTGGCGAGCAAACGGTGGCGAGCAAACGACGGTGAGCAGGTGAGCGGACACCATATAATACATGGTTCGTACATGCCACTATTGTAGTCACATTCGTATCCGACTTAAGTTTGCAAGCAACATTGTTCCTATACTCCCACAGCGTAATTGCGAAAATAGGAAGAAACCTATATTATTGTTCAAATTTTTTAGGTGGAGATGATTATTGGAAACCCCGTTTTCAAGAAACTAAACTGATTCTACAAGTACTCGTATTATGTATAGCATTTATAAAGCCTAATAAGCAGCTGTAACTATTGTGTTATACCTCTCGACAATGCTTGAACTTTGTAAACCAATCTGTGTTAGCTCAATAACGATTCGCCTACTAGTACTGATGTTTTGGACATGCTTGATATCATTAATTTGAACGATATAAAAATTACAATCACCAACATTATAGCACTTACAACCTTGACGAACACGCACTAAAAAGTATTGGATTTTTAACACTTCACCAAATCAATAAAGCCTACTTTCTCAAATATCCTAAATGTCAAACGTAATTAAAAGTTTTTACATCAAGTTTGCAAAGTTGTATCATTCGACATGCAGAAAAACCTATGGTAAACTCAAAACAATTGTAAACGGGTTTATATTTCTAAACGGATGTAAAGCCATAAACATAGATGTGTAGGAAAATCCGAGCGGTTATCTCTTCCCGCTTTATGCCTCCACTATTCTCGACTAACTCGGAAATTCAGGTGAAATGAAGACATTCATTATTCTATCAAATTCTACAACGCCTATTTGCATTCACGTTTTTCCGTAAACGTGTTAATTCTCGTGAATATTCTCCTACAACAGCACTCATATCGGCATAATATTACGACAAAAGTGTATAAATTTGTCAGCTTTATGGCTCATTATAAAATTTGAACGTCTTCCAAGTCTTTATTTTGGGTCTAAACGTTACGAAATCGGAGGGCGCCCTAAATGAGTCTGGGAAACCGGAAAACTTTTAACTAACAGGAGATTTTCGCGTCCTGTTTTTAATTTATTGTCAGTTGCGCTGGTAATGGAATGCGAGATCCTGGAGAGCTCAGGTAATCACTGATCACCAACTACTCCATATAATTGAATTTCTTCCTGGAGTACATTCGAATATCGCATCGTTTGCAAAGTCGGACAGGATGTGTCAATCGACCTGGCTAAACAAACATTGGAGTTAGTTCGTTCGTCAAATTTAGTCGATTAGTTAGCGATGTGTGAGCTAAATCTGTCTCTAAGCGTCGCGGTGCAGACTGGTGGTTGCGACGCCAGTCGGTCGTTCGCGTTCGAACGCTATGCTGTTCCGGATGTGAAGGTGTAAGTTGGGATTGAGCGCCCGTTTTTGTGTCTGGGACTCCTATTATGATTGCCCGTGCCCCTACGCCCACTTTCAAAGCTCCAGGCATCCCTACAGGTATTTTTTTACTCGTGACGTGTTTCACGCCACTTCTAACAGAGCGCACTTAAGAAACTCCTTTCACACTGAAGTTTGTAACAAAACCACTCTTAACGCAAGGAAGTAAACGGTTTTAGCGAGAATAGCCCATAAAGTGATAACATTCCCCCGGAATGTTGAATTTGACTGATTATTCTAGTTTAAATTTAGAATACGAAACATTAAGCTCAAAATTGTTTGTGCTTTAAAATTAGTTCTGTTATTTAACCTTTAACCAATATAGTGAGTGTCTCCATACATAATTAAATGGCTTTTAAGAGCGATTTTGGGGAAACTATGGGTTTAACAGAGAGAGTATTAAATCCAATTCCCGAAAGCCACGTGTTATGTAGAATTAAAATCCGGACAACATTAAACCTTTTTGGCTTTTTTAATATTGCATCTCGGTGTACACCACGCACGAGTTGCAACGCGCATTACCAATAGGTACAGAAATAAAACAATAAAACATGTAGAGCTTATTACGTGTTCAGTTCAAGGCTTTGTGTTTATCAAGTGTATTACGGTTATATTTGCTCTACATACGGTATAATGGAAATTCGTGATTTCTTTATAAACATATGGAATTGAATGGTTTGTATGCCTTACACACCTTTCAACGGTACAAATTTTTGTTATAGAAGTAGGAATGTTTGCCAACCTTCTAATTAATAATGTACACAATTATTATACTCAAAAAAGAACATCAGCATGCCTGTAGTTGAACCCGGTTTTACAGAAATGTCTTCTGTCATTTTTTGAGGAAATTGGGATTTATATAGTATATATTCGGGTCGCTCTATGACATATATCTTCTTCTTCGAGTGCGTTATCTCTTACGAGACGTAGCGATATATATATATATATATATATATATATATATATATAGTATACATATATTCAGGTTGCTGTATGATTCCGTAATGAAAGAACTTCACTTAGCATTACAGTTGAGTAAAAACAAGCCACTCTGTAAAACAAGTTCGTAATGACAAAGTATTTCAAGTAAATGTAGTGTTATTAATGTTAATTTTTACGAAACACAGAAAGGTCTTCTGTCGCGGCAGTTCAAAGTTAAAACGCTTGTTTGTCAAAAGATTCGAAAGCAAGTATGTAAAACCATATCAAGGAAAATATGTTAATATAATGTAAATAAAAAGCTGAAAATTAGTTGCATTGCTTTTCTAAAAACTGTTTGTAACGACTGAAACTGTTGTCTGAAAAGACTGATTTAGTTATTGTCTAAGGCGGTACCCATCTAAATTAATATACCAAATAGTTTTAAATATAGCATAATTTTATTTAATTATGAACTACTGATATAAATTAGAAACGTATGTGAAATCGCTGCATACTCTATTAAAACGGTTCAGATTACCTAAAGTTTTAAAATGTTCAAACTATTGAGTTCCAATTCGAATTTCACCTTCTTTAGTGTGTATTTGAAAGTTTAACATTTTCTTCCCTCTTCTGCATTCAGACATCCTTACAATTTCTTTATGTTGTATTTATTTAAAACACCTTACTATTGTTTAAATTTAATATGTATGTAAGGAATCGTTCAATCTAAATTAAATTTAGTTTAAGTTCATTAACAGTTTGAGGCGGCTAGAGGTTAGCGCGTTAGACTTCTACGCGGAAGGTCCTGGGTTCAATTCCCAATACCGGAACGTCGGATTTTTAACGACCGTTCTCCCTCGCAAAGCAATAGTAAATCAGCGAGATATTCTGCCTAGTAAATCATCTCTGGACTAGAAGTGTTTACACTTCTAGTCCGTGGTTCGGGGCCCACGTTAAGTTGTAGGTCATCTATGCCTGTGGCTCTCTAAACGCGCAACACAGGCTTAGGACAAAAGACCGTAAGAGATAAAGCACTCGAAGAAAAACTGTTTTATACGTTTTGATATCAATTTCAGCTAGTTTTCAGATATAGTAAACGAGACTGTTCATGAGTTTGCGATTGATGGTAATTAATTTCAAATAATTTGTTCTAAACAACACCGGTATATCTAATTTCAGTAACTATAACAAGAAAAACATCGTAAACACTTCAGTTTGAAATTTCAAATCAAAGTAGAAAATTTTTTAAATGCTAGCTTAGCTTAAATTCTTCTGGGAAGGACATTTAAACGAGAATAGGATATAATCAAACTGTCAAAGTTAATCTGTTAGCCTTATCTTTTTCTAAATGCTAATTAAAGCACCTGGTGTTCATCAAAGGTTTTGTGCTATTTTAGTTGAAGAAGTAGGACGTTTTGACATTGTAGTGTCTGTGAACTGAAGAAAGCTAAATAGAAACTTTCTGCAACGTTTCTAATATTTCAAAGAGCGCTTTTGAAGCTAAGATCCACAGTCTTAAAATATTATCTCGAACGAATTTTCTTAAAGAATAATATAAAAGAAAAATACATTATTTTAAAACTCGTTTTTAGATATTTTTACACGGTTTTTTTACGAAACAGAAATCAGATTGGTGCATGTTCTTAATAGCGATCTACTGTCGAAAAGCAAGGTGATAAACCTTGAAAAATGTCCATGGCAAATCATTGGTCAATTAACTGCAAACTTTTACTGATTTATAAGTTGCTTTAAAGTTAGTAAAAACCGACAGTGCTTTTTAAATTAATGTAACTTTTATAACAACTTGCATTAAAATTTCTTAAATAAATACGGCTAATTAGCAAATTTCTGCAATTAATAAATAATTCGACAATGTAACAATTGTCCATTTTTCCTGCGCAATTCTAAGCATCTCTCCCCAATATTTTTTAACTGTGTACTTGAATGAAAATATCTAAATTTAGTTCCAACGGATGTTTGATTTTGCAATACTACGCTAACATGGGGAACACATATATTTTTATCTCGTCTCGTGATCCACTGCAGTAAATTCAAATATAGTAAGTACAGCAGCATCATCAGGCTAAATTGTTTATTTTTTTAAGATTGGAGAATTTTTCGTGTATATAAATTTCTGTTTCTGTTTATCGTTGTACACATATTTTCCTAAAATGAAAATAAGCTGCCTCCAAAAATATTCTCTTCAAAATGTGTTGTCAGGGCGTTTCAACGTCGCATTCTTTCGAAAGCGAAAAGAAGCTTTTGTAGATGTCTGGACAGTTTTTTAATAAATACTCCTAAAGTACATAAAATCGGCTTTTGGTTGAGTACGTGAACGAGAACACAACAGAGAATTGATTTCACTCGTCAATACAAAGTATAAAAATAGATTAAATTTCTAATCTCAGATTTTATCGTTTTTTATTTTTTAACCTTTTGTTATGTTGGGTTCAAAAAGCTTCAGCTCCTTCATTTTTCACACTGATATTGATTTTTATTCCAGAAATGATACATAATTTTTTAATCGAGGTAAAAATACGACCACCACCTTCGACCATGACGTCAATAATTTTCCATTCAAAGAAAGAACATATTACGTACAACGTTTACGTTTACATTTAATTATAGAAACTGCACCAGCTGTCCGTTATTCGAGACCAATACAGTTTGGAGCAAGTGACACCAGTTTTATTATTTTTTGTTGTCGCCATTACGAAACAGTATTAGGAAAACGATGTACGACGAAACGAAGTTTCACTTTCCCCTTTGTAACGTAGCCAAAAATTCAAGAGACGCATACATTTGTTAAATATGTAAATAAACGTATTGCAAGTTCAATATCAACATACCTCGCTGGCGTTGATCTGTTGCTGTAAACTTGTCAGTTTCTACTTAATTTTCTCAAATTTATTCACTTTATGAAACAACACTACGGTTTCTCCATTTCAATGTACAATTGTACTTGTGGAACTACAGAAACAATTATTACACATACATTTAATAAATGAAAATTGCAATAAATATATATTTTAATAGTTTTTATGAGGAAACAACTTCAAAAAGGAAAAAGAAACGGCGGACGCCATTAAGCAAGTTCCAAACTTCTCGAGAATTAGTGAAAATGTTTCCAAGGTGTAAGCTTACGTTTCAAGGGGGAACAACTGATTTCCCGGCACAATAAACGGAAAAGGAAATTAATGGCGAGGAAGAGGGTGAAACAAACTAATTTTGTACGTTTCTCGCGGTTCCAAAGCACATTTCTCTCGTTTTAAATACTTTTCTTGCTCCACTCACTACCAAAAGTGTTTGTTATAAATATTCATTTTGTGAAAATCCCGGAAAACTCCTGAAAGAGAAAGTCAAAGATAAATTGTGGAATTGTGGAACAAACCTACAGCAAACTTACACATTCAGTGCAGTTAAACGAAGTACAAATTAAGGTACTGACAGTCTACGCTTAACAAATATCGCACAATTACAAGTAATTTTAGTAATACGAATATTAAAGGTTTTGTACGTTCTGATTTATAGGTTCAATACAATAGTAAAGCGGGTAAAAATAAGCTAAAATTAGCTACATCAATAGATACCCTTTCTACATACTATTAGACAAAATATTCAATATAGTAATAAAGTTAAAAAACATTAAAATACATTTAAACAACTAATGAAAAAAAATCCAAAGTAGTGGAACAATACCGTAAAATCAATTTGTATTTATAAGTGGATTTTTCACCTTATTACAATCTACCATTATTTAAAAAAACATAGAGCACCCCGATTGTCAAGATTTATCTAATTCTTATAGAATCAAAACAATACCAAAACTGATTTGGTCGTACATCTAACGTATAGTTTTTTACATTAGGTGTAAATAGCTTTCTAACGTTCAGATAGACGACCCTAAGCCCTGGGACGGACAGTTAAATGGTTAATGGTTTGCCGATACAGAAAATTACAATCGATTTTGAAATCCCAGCCCAGTTTAGGATCCCCTTAATTACAAATATTACAATTCAATTTAAAAATTCAATAATAAACATCACCGGAACATCGTTGATGAAACCACAAATAATGAACTTCACAAACAGCAATGAATACAAAATCGTTTCGAATATATTCTCAATGAAACAACCGTCTGTAGCTGCATTTGCTCAAAGTCTGGCAGCGAAATCAAAAGCAATTATTCGCCAGTTTTTAATTAAAATACATACCGCTCAGTTTGTACTAAAATATTTTAATCAAGAGAGCAGACTGCACTGTAGGCGGCTCGTGAATGAAAATAACCGCGTGTCCCCCACTCTCAACTGTTGTACTTTTTCCGATGTTTTCTGTGCCCAACAGATACTTAATTTATTTATATTAAATTAGCACTCACCCTATGGATTTTCAGGGTATATAGTCTACGAAACTATATCGGTGTCACATCACTTTTAGGTTGTGCCTATATATATCTCTGGTAACAAGGAAATGTGGTAGATATTACGTAGGTGTCAGCTTGGTGGCTGTAAGTCTGAGTAAACTGTCGCAAGCGGTAAAATATTGCTCCAGCCTGCTTCATGAGTGAGTGCTAGGTTGAGGATTTCAGATGATTCTTGATGCGACTTTATGAGCAAGTTAATATTATTAAAATAAGGTTCCATAAGCAATCCGGATTTCAGTTTCATCTGATCCTTCATCAGCAATAATCAGCAACTTTACTGATTTGTTTTAATAACATTGTTCCACCTCATGACCTATTTACAGATATAATTCATAAAACTACATCGTTTCAAATAGTTGTATGTAAATTGTTCGGCAGCGTTTATTGCTAATTTCGAAAGATTTTGAAATGATTTTTCAAAATCAAGGGAACAGAAAACTTATTGGAAGTTCCTAGTGGCTTTCGCCGTATCCTTTCCATACTCAAATGCAATTTTTTCATCTTAAAATATTGATTATCGGCTGCGCAATTCACAGAATTGTGTTTCACTGGCTTTCCTTTTTGTGCCATGAAACAGTCAAATAATTAATAGCTCCCTGAAAGTACAATAGCATTACTAATGATCCCCGAGAGTTTCAACGGCACAGTAGAATCCACACGAAATTAGTTTGCCGTTAGCATGTTTATTTAAATGAATTTCTCATGTAAAATGTTGTGAATTTCATATCATGCAGTAAGTTTTCTATTCAAGTCATATTAAACTCAAAAGGGTTCAGCATCAAAATCACTATTTAATTTCATTTGCTTTTAGCAGAATCGCCAGAATTTCCCAAATTTTTCAAAGCTGAAGAATCAAAGACGAAACTTTTCTGCTTAATGTGTGTCAACGGAGTTAATGACGGGCATAAAATAGGTTGGCAGGTGCGAAATACTAAAATACAGCACGCGTCTAGCGCCTTGCTTTGATAAACTTAATTATTTCTGATCTGTTTTTATTTATAGCCGGAAGTTAAAAAAAGATCATAGATGGAATGGAAACCGTTTTGAGTATTTATGGACAGGTTGTTGTGTAGTAATATAGATGGCGCCTTACTTTTGTGGTGCCCCACTACATATATATATTTGCGTGACTCAAGTGATGTTATAATTAGTGCAGGTAGTTTTGGCTCGGGGTTCATTAAATTTCACTTTACACCCACATACCTATTTATTAGAAGACAAAAGAGGACATGTATCTAAACAAGCAAATATATAATTACTAATAATACCTTACTTATTTTATGAACAAATACTAGGACCAGTAAATATGTAATAAAATATGTTTAATAAATTAGTACCCAACAGGACCGGACTATTATAAAATTATAAAAAAAATTCCCGTTTACGAAGTTGTTCTAAAGCGTGTGTACTGGTTCACATTTGATCATCAAATGTAGACATAACCCTAATTATCTTAAAAAGTTTGACGAAACGAAGACAAGTTTAATAATCCGGTCCTGGTTTCTAGTATTCATTATTAACCCGCACTTCATTGTGATACATTTACTAAACCAATCATTTCAATAAAGGCAATTCGTTTGTACTCAAAAGGAATGTTTTATAGGAGTATGGTCACCTGGCCAAAAACCTACCGAATCTAAACCGAAAGAAAACATCCACGAGTCCCAGGAACACAGGAAGAAAGATGATCCCATCCCACCCGTGTGGACGCCACGTAGTGCCGGCTCCAGCCCTACAGTTGAACGGAAAGAATTTAGACCTGTCAACTTCGAATCGCCTGTATTAGGAAGGAAAGCCAGACCTAAAGCAGAGGTATGTTCGACAAAAATTTAGGAAGATATACTTGAAATGTTCTGTGGAATGTTTTGAAAGGCATGCCGGATTATAATACAAATTGCTGTTTAAATGGGGTGTAGTTAAGCCCTTAAATGAATGTTTTGAAGTTAAGTGGCATGTCAGACAAGAATGTGTAATGCCTCGGTGGTTATTTAACGTTTTCGGAAGTATAACTAGAGTCTAATTGTTTGGTGGGCGAGGCCATGCGCCTCGTAAATTTTCAGTGAGATAGATGAACTGGAAAAATCAATTTACTTAAAACTTCTGGCTTTGCGGGTAAAACTTGAAACAGTGTTATCCAAAGGTACTAGTACAGTTGGTGAAATTATTTTATTAATTTTTAGCAAAGAGAGTTATTTTATTACGTGCCCCTATTTTATAACTATTCCTTATGAAGTTCATTTGAAACCCACCTATTTAATGCTTTTTATATCTGCCTTGTCCTAGTATTCCTTTACGATAAGTCAGTACTTTACGGTCGCGCAAAACTATAAATAGTGCTTCAGTCCTTTTCTTGATTATGTTTAACCATATTATTTATCTGCTCCCGGCTCCTCTTTTTCCACTGTTTGACTGATTATCAGTTCCTGTAATGTGTCGAAAATGGATAAAATTTCTTATTGTAATTGTATCTACTATTTCGTTTTTTTTTGGCATTCTTTTAACCATTTCTGCATTCCTTTTTGTGACCTATGTAAGGAAAAATCGCGTTCTCTAACGCTTCTACTTCCATTACAGTATTGCGCTACAGCGTTTAAGTTTTTACACCATACAAAACATGAATATAAAATTTGAAATGTAATTCTTCATTGTATAATATCATTTTTGGAAGCATGTTTGTATGTAGTACCCTTCAAGTTCTATGCACGTCCTCCACCGTTTAACAAGCGCTCGAATATCCGAAGAAAAAAATTCTTTTGGTCGCGTGCACAGCCACTCAAGCACCTCCTGAATTACAACTTCAAATCTTGCATGATTGTCACCGTTGGCCGTACAGTATGTTGCCGCGCGTTGTCGTGCTGCAAGAGAATGCCAGAATTCAGAAATCCACGCCTTTTAGTTCTAATGGCAGGCTGTGGTCCGTTCTTTAAGAGTTCTGAGTATGTGACATCAGTAAGAGTGACCCCATTAGGCATGTAGTCCCCCAAAATTACTCCTCTTACATCCCAAAAGAGGGTCAGCATAACCTTTCCTGCCAACAGCTGTGTGCGAAAATGCTATTCTTTGCTTGTTCTCTTTGTTTCGGGTTGATGATAATACATGCAGGACTCATCCCCAGTTACAATCCTTGCCAGAAAGGCATCTCCTTCTCCTTCAAATAGTCGCAAAAGTTCTTCAAAAGCATCAACGCATCGTTATTTCAATTCTGGAGTCAATTGCTTTGGCATCCACCTTGCTGACACTTTGTGTAACTGGAGAATGTCATCCTCAATGTGATGTACAGAACGATTTCATCAAGGATAACTCGACGATTTTGTTTCACCAAGGCTTCAACTGCCGCAATCTATTCAGGCGTCACAACACGGTTTGCTTGACCAGGTAGGGGAGAATCAGCTACGGAAATCACTCCGTTTTTGAACTTGTTTCCTCGTTCATACACTTGGTATGACAAACATGAATTTCCATACTGTAGCTTTATTCTACGATGGATATCAATCGGTTTCATCCCTTTACTTGCACGAAACGAATAACAGAACGTTGCTCCTCCCTGGTGGAATTTTTAAACGTTCGCTGTGTTAACATTTTCAATTGTTGTTATGATATGTCATTAGCAATGCCTTCTACACCACAAAAGTAATATTTCTGCCAATTTGTAAGACAAAGTTCGTCTTAGTACATTTTTTAGAGCACTTACAAGATTTTCATTTGACTCTGCCTCGTTTTATATTATGCATATGAAGTTTTAGTAATCTTCCTACATAAATTTTATAAACATTTATTTGTGACACGTTAATGATTATAAATGTGTGTTTCAATATTCGAAAACATTTTAGTAATGTTTTGATTAAAATACACGGTTGTATTTCAAAATATCTTAATTATATACCTTGTCTCTGCAGAATTACGTAAACAACACACAATTTTTGAAAAATTAATAAAACTAAAATACTTATTTTGTGTTAAAGTTGTATAAACTTCAGTAACATAGAATACATATAACAATTGGCGTATCGCCAATAGTGACAGATTATAAAAAGATGCCAGGGTAGATCGTTGCACCTAGAACCTAGGTTTGTTTACTACTTTCTGTTATACAACATTGATCGCTTTACTAAAAATATCAATAAAATAAAGTAAACAACTTTTATACGGCATAAAAATAAACGTTGATATGAATAAGTTATAGAACATTCCGTATTTGGATTGCTAGTATAATTCACCATTTATAACTGACCCAAACATTTTTCACACTGACTAACTAAGATAAGGTGGCTTAAATGCGAACTTAGAATCGTCTTATAAACTATAAATAGGCTTAAACGAAATTTCCCCAACTATTAACATTTACAAAGAACACGAACCAAGTGTGAGTGGGTCTTCCACAGTCTACGCGATCTTAGTTTAATAATTAAAAAATTACATTGTAGTCATAAATGAAATTTAAGATCATTTTACTTAAATTATGTTTAAATTTAGAGCTCAGGCACTCCCGACTCGCCGTCCGTACAGCCCCCATGGCAAGTTCCTGACGGCAGCAGCGACGTAGGGTTTGCACTATCCTCATCCCTAGAAAGGCGAATACCCACGAGTCATTCAGCTCCTGCTTCCGGGTTTACAGAATTTTCAGCCCCGCGACTACCGAGGGCTCAGAACCCCACCATTACATTATTGCAAAAAGCTAGAGGTTAGTAGTTTCATGCATCTTACTAATATCCACGACATGCACTGTATTTAATAGTTGAAACCGAAAATGTATATACATTTCTCTACTAATCTTGTGGATAGTTGTTCTGAGCATCTTCTTACCGTATTTTTTATATTTAGAAGGGCAGCTACCAAGGGGTGCTTCATACATACAGGCAGATCCTACCTACTCCTACAGAAACCAGGATGACAGACCACCATTATTAGGGCCTGGAGAAGTTTGTAAGTATAAAAATTTCATTTCAAGAACGTTTTTTTTTATTATAACAAACATCAAATAATGTGTTATCCAAGTAACAATCTATATTTTTAGTGTATCAAATCAAAAACGAATATACAAGTGAGTCGGATAGTGAAAGGCCCAGAAAAATGGCGGACTTAGGTCCAAGAAAATATGAAATCGGTATTGGTCCAACAACTAAGGATGGCATGCCTCTTGTATTAAGATCAGTAAGTATCACAGATCATAAAATCCTTTAAGATTGCTTTAATTTATTATTATTCTTTGTAATGTCTGCAAATAATAAATCACAAATTGCAACTACGACTTTTTCCCTGTTATCGTGTTATAGGCATGATCTTCCTCACTAGAATATGTAAAAAACTGAAATGTGCTTCCTAACCTTTCCGTTTCAATACAGCAGTGGTGTTTTTTATTTTTCTAAGTAAACACTTTTTATGTTTACGGAATTATCAATTCCTTGAAAGTGAATATAAATAAACAATTTCTGATCTCTTATCGTATTACTCCGTTTGAATTTTTTATTCAACATCATCTAGCCGTTGGTATAGTAACTACATTGTATTATCTAACTTATCGGGATGCTTATCATAACACCGTAAATAATCACAACATATAAATGATTATTGTTCAGAATTCATTCATTGGTAAATGTTCCATTTTAGGAAGTGAGAGACGGCAACCAGTCTAGGTGGTACAAAAGGATGTACGAAACAATTCACAAACAGAAACCTGACCGTAAGTATTTAAACATATGAATATGAGTTTTCTCTCGTCATTTTATAGACAATTACAAAAATTATTGTTTTCAGGAGATTATGTAACGGTCCGATATAAACAGCGCAGAGGTATTTTTTATTTACCGATTTTGGTGTGGTTGGCTTCACTTGTATTTGTACATACACTGTAGCTTAAATTTGTCCAACGAATTTTTTCACTCATAATGCCCAAACAGTCAATACACTCCAAAACCCGTTTCTTTCTACTGTAGGAAAAGACGTTTCCAACGTAAACGTAATATTGTTCCTTGGACAAATTTAAAAGTTTAACATAGCACCGGCTTTGCACTAAATTTTAATATCATTCTCGTTGAAGTGTTTTGTGTTCCACAAAGGTAGCGTCTGAAAGGCGACACAATAATTTTGCCATTCAGCAACACGATATTACATATTTTGCTTTGTTTCCTTGTGTTTTCGCTTCTACAATTAGTTTAATCTGAGACAAATAAAAGCGCTTGTTTTTACGTGCTGCAAAATTTAATATTGTATGATAAAAACGACTGGTAATGCTACAAATTCTAATATAAGGTACATTCAGATTGTTCAAGAACTTGATTGCACAGCGGGATAACAGAACATAACAACACTTTCTTGGATATTATTCGAAAAGGAAAATTTTTAAGATAATTTTTATTCCAGAATGTTCATTTTCTACTCAATTTATTTGTCTGGAGCACTAGCTATGTCTATTATTTAGTTTTAAAAACTAAACTAAATATGTTCTGTTGATTCAATATCTTGCTGATCATCTTTTTCCAATAATATACCAATGTATCTAGCTCAGTATGGTCTTCTTTATAACTAGTCAGTTTAGTTGATCATCCGATTACAATCCTCATTATTCAGGCCTTCTAAATAATAATTGCAGCAGCTTGTCAATACAATTTGTTGTCAAATGAATCTTTTGTACCTCATCAACAGCTACGAACTCGCAAAAATATAGCATTCAAATATTATGTTATGCTATTCAGCTATATTTTACAAATCGTATATTCTAAGATATAAACATCGAGTTGGCAAGCAGATGTCAATTTCAGAACCAAACTAGTAATTATTCCATCGCGAATAAAGAGGGGTTCGGAGAGTTCAACATGTTTAAAATGACTTCCAACTAAAATTACCCTACATGGGCAGCGCAGCATCCTAAGGGTGTGTCATTCGCAGTGTTATCGAGTAAGTTCCCTAAAACGACGAGATAAGATAGAGTTGTTCTCCACTTAAACAGGAACCTTGACACAAGATGAATCTTTCAGCGCTCTTATCTTTTGTTGTTATATTTACATGTAGCATTATCATTTGTCTCGGCTTACGGCAAAGTGGTGTGGTTGCTTTACCCAGACTCCCCATAAATTTGTATAATAGAGCGATTTTTCGTTCACAGCTCGATATCCGTACGCGTCGGGATATTTTTCTGAGCCTGAGCATAGTGCTTTTAGCGCCGACTATTACGACAGCGACGGGACCGTTTCGGACAGCAAGTACGCGACTTTGGACCGCCGGCGCGTACAGCCCGGTATAGATAAAGAAAACGATTACATGTCTTCCACTATACCTAGAGACAGAGATACTACAAACGGGTAAGTAATGCAATGCAATAATTAAATTCAGCGGTGTGTTGGGAAAGCTACATTTAAATAATAACCAGCTACACTACAAGTAAAATAGAATGGAAAACTTTGTAGCAAACTAAATTTTTTAAGTGGCAAACTACTAGCTCAAGTTTCAATTTTTTGCTTCTTTTCATCTACATTTAATTGAAGCTTAACCTCAGCTAAGAAATATTTTTTACAATGCTGCCCCTTAGACAAACTCATTTCTTCATTGTTTCACATGAACCTAGTAATCCAACAACAAGAACCACTTAGCAACTCATGCTAACGTAGTAGGTTAATTAAATGCAGAACAACTTCAAAACTGTCACACAGAATAGTAAAAAATTCAATATTTGAAAATACCAATGCGGGATATACTGGATTAAATTATATTACTAGGACCTTTGGGATTACCCACACTGTTTTTCGGTTTTCTGGGAATTTTGTAAACTTAGTGCCTGCTGTAACTAATAATTTGCATCGTTATTATGATATACGTAGCTTATATAAAGTATTATTAAATTTGTAAACCTAAGTTTTTTAGAAATAGTTTTGAATAATATATCGTCGATAGTTTTGTAATATGTCTGTAGCCAATAAATAACTTTCTTCTTCGCTTGAGCTACTATTTTATCTATCTCCCTACGTCTGCAAGCAGCATTTTATTTCAATTAGCGCACTTAAAAAAACAAAAAGTAAATAGTTTTATTTATAATCTACTCTTTTCTCGCAGTGATATCATTAGACATGGGCAAGATGTGTACAAAAACCAACCAGGTCGTATTGAAAATTATCTACCAGGGCGTTCATCAATTTCAGAAAAAGAAGCAAAAGAGGTAATTTAATTAAAAGCTTTTATCGCGGAATTTTTTCCTTTTGAGCGGAGAAGTACCCGGGCAATTACCTTTGTGTTTTGTGTTTTGTGTTTTGCTTTTAGTTCGTACAAACTACTCTATTGTGTTTGTGTTATGCTTTTAGCGCATTTGCACAAATGAATTTATTCAAATTGCTTCATATCGATACTGCTCATATTTAAATGTTTCATTGGCTTAATTAGTTGAATTTATTTTGTTTGTTTTTTTATAAGAGCAATTACGAATTCAAAGTATTAAAGCCTGCTTTTAATATTTATCGTTCAATTTTCAGGATTAAATCAGAGAGAAGTTTATATTAATATAGTGGCCATTGAATCAAGAACTTGTGTGCCTCAGGCTTTTTGTTTATGTGTTTCGTGCAAAGCTTCATTTAACTTAATGCCATATTTTTTTTATTTTAGTGGTGGGACGAAGTCATGGATATATTCGACGGGGTACGATATTTTTTCTACATTTTTTATGAACATTTTTTTGGCATTTGTGGTATCTTGTATCTACACGTGTATTAACAACCACATATCATATTTTGCTGTACACCATCAAATTTTGATCAGATGTAATAACCTCTAAGAAATGCTTATAGGTTGATCCGGCGTGCCCTTTTATTTTTTGTATTGAATTTTGTATTATATTATCGCAAACAATAACTGGACCGCTTTCGCTGAATAAACCAGAAACTGTTATACATTTTTACAAAAGGATTAAATTAAAATATCTAACATTACATATCTGGAGGCAATAATAACCAAACATTAGGCTAATTTTTCAACTTGGGGTGTACAGCAAGATATTAACAGGAATAATTTAATTAACGCACTGTATTGTAATATTCCTCCTGCTGCGGGTGTTGGTGTTGTGACTAACGAAATGTTGCTTATTTGGTTGCACAGTGGCTGGACGACCACTCCGCTCTTCCAAGTTACAACTACTTGCTCTCAAGAGCCATCACTAGAAGTGTAAGGGGCATGAAACCCACGATCCTGAATACTTTTTCTGCACTGTCTTATGTTCTTCCTAGGGATAAACTGGAAATAAAAGAATTCACTTAGGCAAACGTTTTGTATGTGTAAATGATTGAGAAAATATAATATTTCTGATTTATCCTTAAATCCATTTGCTTGACTCGCACGGATCTTCCACAACCTTGTCCATGTCATGGGTGCCAACTACATGGTGTCTTGTTTCATCTGTGCTTCATTATACAAACACAATTTTCAGGCATGTTAACATTCCAAATAGATGTAACACCTGCATGTTACCTTTGAAACTGATGTTTCTTATAGTAACACACAACACACTAACGATTGTTTACTTGCAGCATCTGGAGCAGCAGAAAAATGTGCCACAACATAGAGGTTACATGAGCCAGTACGTACTTTCTTCCCTAATTAATAAATACGTATCCCTTTAAAAACTATACAACAAAAATTTAATTCTGTCACTAATATAATGTATTTCCGTTTGCTAAAGTAAATATTCTACTTTCCTGTCGTATTCACAATCAACAATTTTATAAACATAATCTAAATTTCTGTTAGTAGACAATATATGTTTAGCAAGAGTGTGAAAATTATGTTTACTTTCAATTTGCAGAGCTTTGAAGGAGTCTGGTTACGAAAGCGATTCCACGCTAGTGTTTAGAAGACGCGAAGATGCTGTACAACAGCTAAGCCCTTCCGAACAAAGAGAGGCCTATAAAAACATACAAAAGGGGGGCGATGTGCCTCTACATGGTCTACGCAAACCTGCACCAGAAAGGCCTAAGGGTGAGTTTATCGTTGCGAAGGAATATTTTTATTTAACATATTCGGTGAAGGTACTAACTGCGACTATCTAATTTTAGTTTAATAACCTAGTTTAATTTAATGAGTTCACCTAACCGTGGAGAAGGACTTTCCTACTTCTAACGAATAAAGGTTTGTTTTAAAGGATCTCTGTAACAAGCATGGCTTTAGCTTAAGCAACTGAACTATTCTAGGTAACTTGTCATCCTTTTCTTTTAAATACGTTGATTTTTCAGTTTCATGCAGTATCTATATGAACGACACGCATTTTTCAGTTTCCAATCACACGCCCTTTTAACTGTGACACAACTGTTTTAATTAAAGGTTAAAGAATATTTTTGTTTCACAGAAGACGCGGAAATTGAGTATTTCCCGATATCACCAAACCTAACGCGCATTAGGATTCATAAGAATACCAAACCTACAAACCAGGTGCTCTGTTATCCCTTATCAGTACCTCCCCATCCTCGTCACGTATTTGGAGAGTATAAAAGAAGCGCTCCGTCTGCATCAACATCATCTATACCTAAACCACCCCCCATTCCCCCGTCACCCCCAAAACGCCGTTCTTCGAGGAACAGCAACACACTGCGTCTAATTTCCACTATGAAGGTACGTGGCGAAAAGTCTCCAAGTAGTAGACGTCATGAAACTTGCTTCACGTCAACGTCCAACATTGACAAAACTAAGGTAAAATACTTGAAGGACAAAATAACTTGCAAGTTGTCGCCTACGCCGAAAAGGAAAGGCGAAGCCGAAACAAAACCACGCCTTAGAGTGACAAAAACTGTAAGCGTTTCACCATCCTTAAGATCAAGCGTAACGTCAACACTTTCTACAAGTAAAACTTCCCCGAATAAGGTAAATAGTAGAACGGACATACATTTGTCAAGAGATCCTTGTACTCTCTCGCGTTCTTTATCAGCGAGTCCAATTAGAAAACCTTGTAAAACGTGCACCTTAAATATACCGAAAAAGACAACAATCGTGTCTAAACCCAAATCTGGAACATTTGGTTCTGAGAAACGCAAAGTTGATTTAACATTACCAAAAATGCCTACTGATAAAAATAGCAGACTCGTAAAATCAACCGATCTACTTTCTCCGACTGAAGTAAAAAAAGCTGTTATATCTCAAATTAATGCCTTACCTGCAGGAACAACTTTCAAGAGGTCCCAAGCTTTGTATTCTTCAGTCAGAAATGGCTTGAGTTCCTCTAGAGAGAAAGCTCTACCTATTCAAGTTGGCTTTAGTCCACGTGGAAGGGAATTATTGAGATCGTCACGTGTATCCACATCATTACCGGCTACGCCAGTTTTGAGTAGAACTCTTCGAACGAGAAATGCTACTCCATCACCATGTCCATCTGAAAAATCTAAAGATTCGTCTCAGAAATCGCAAAGTACTTCCCTTGATTCGCTAAAATCGCTAAAAATGTTTAGAAGAGATGGAACCTCAGTATCCAAATCTACTTCGCTATCTTCCCTGAGATCAAACAAAAGTGTAAAACAAAAATCTACAAAAGACGTTTTAACCGACAGCAAAAAACTAAAGAAATCCAAGAAAGATCAATTGAATGGGGAAATCGCAAAACGAGACAAGAAAACGAAACTGAAACCTACAGAAAAGTCACCAAAGAAGTGTGCCGGAAAAGCAGCGGGATCTGAAATTGCCAGGAAACTCCGTAACATGGAAGAACCAGATGAAACCGCCGAAAACATTTATGCTTTAACACAAGACGCTATACAAAAACAACGGGAAGCAATTCAAACTAACTCGTTTTTCCAACATCTTTTTTGGAGAGATATTCCATCACCGCCGCCCTCAATTAGTAGTCAAAGTTCTTGGATTGCTGAAAAAACGCGCTTACTTCAAAGACATTCATCCTCTTTCTCCGAACCTTCAATTGGGGCTCTCAAAATATACTTAAACCATACAAAACCGGTCACTGATTCTAAATTCAGAAGCTTAGATGCCGCTCTTGTTCGTTCTAGATCCGCTAGCCCAAAATCTGTTACATGGAAAATAGATAAACCAGCAAACAAAGATGTAAAATTTCGAAGTATCAGCCTTCCCCCAAAATTAGTTTTTACCGAAACAAGTAGACCAATATCCCCAATTTTGGTACGCCGCCAAACTCCCAGAGTGAGTTTAGAAAGAAGAAGATACGATTCTGAAAGGTCAACTCGTCATGGTTCTCCAACAAAATTAATATTTACGGAAACAAGTAGGCCAGTATCTCCAGTTGTTTCACGAAGGAAATATCCCAGCGAAAGCTATGGAAGTGAAGAGCGCATTTACTCTAAGAGAAGAAGTGGAAGTCCCTCTTCTAAAATGATATTTACCGAAACTAGTAGACCGGTATCCCCCGTTATCGAAAGGAGAAGTATTAAACGAGATGAGATAAAGCAGGAACGAAGTTATAGTCCTTCCAAATTGATATTTACAGAAACTACTAGACCTGTATCTCCAACTGTCACGCGGAAATATGTAAATAGAAGTCACGACTGTGAAATTAAAAAAAGCTCAAGCACTTCAAAGCTGATATTCACAGAGACCAGCCGCCCAATATCGCCGGTAGTAGAGAGGAAAAGAAATTCCAAAAGAGATGTGGAATATCTACAACAATGCCTAGCAGAAGAAAAAGAAAGAACTATAAGTCCAACTACAAAATTGTTTTTTACAGAAACAAGCCGTCCGATATCACCAGTGGTTGAGAGGCGTTATACAAGAAGTCCTAGTCCATCTTTGAGACAGACTTATTTTGAATCTAAACATGCCATATCTCCATTTGTTGAAAGAAGATATCTACACAAGGAGAGAAGTTCTAGCCCCAGTGCTAAATTAATATTTACGGAAACTAGTCGTCCGGTATCGCCATTAGTTGAACGTCGATACACAAGCCAAAAGAACTTGTATCCATCAGAAACAGAAAGAAGTTCCAGTCCATCTATGAAATTATTTTTTACGGAAACTAGCCGACCCGTGTCCCCCGTGGTTGAGAAACGATATAAGAAGGAATCTTTAGTACAGGAGAGAACTTCTAGTCCGTCTTCAAAATTATTCTTTACCGAAACTAGTCGGCCGGTATCCCCAGTTATCGAAAGGAAAATTATAAAAAAACCATATGAACAAGAAAGAAGTTTGAGTCCATCTTCGAAACTATTTTTTACCGAAACTAGCCGACCAGTATCTCCAGTAATACAAAGAAAACTTGTTAGAGCTCCAACTCCTCCATCTCCACCTATTTTTCGATCGCCATCTTCTCGAAAAATAACACAAACAAAAACTTCCCGCGCAGTGGAAGAAGTAAAAAGAAAGCCTATGCGATCTCATAGCGCTGATGATACAGAGGAACTTATCTTTGACGACGATACACAAAGTATTACTTCAGGTGATTTATCGCAGAAAGAATATAAAACTTACTTTACCGAATTACTTCATTCTCCTAGGAGATGTAGCAGATTTAAGGAGTTGAATAAATTCTACTCTACTCTTGAAAGAATGGGGGAATTGGAACGAACCACTTCGTCAAGTGAACTGAGACCAAGGCGAAGAAATGAAGAAGAAATCATTGATTTTGATCGTTGGAAAGAAGTTCATACACGGGAACGTGCAGAGAAGGAATTAGAAACTTTGTATGTTAAATTGAAAGATGATCAGAAGGAAAAAGGGTTTCTTTTCCGCCCTAAAGATGTTGGTGCATACCGTTGGAGAAGAGAATTAGATAGAGGTCTGCGAATAAAAGATAAGTCAGTAGAAAATATTAAGGATACTTTTGAAAGATTAAAGGACGGATCTTATAAAAGCGTGATACCGGATGAGTTAGTATTCAGAAGAGATCTGTACAAACCCTTATGGCGTGGTAATTCTGTTGCTGACTTGGCTTCTCATATGATTGAACGACGCTCACAATCAGAAGGGCGCGTAACTGCAATACGCAAAAAGTTATTAGAATCGGAACGCTTATTGACGCATGGCATTGGAAGCAGAATTTGGAGTAGCCTGTCGTCTGAACAAATTAATCTCCTGAAAGGGCAGCTTGCTGAAATATATAGTCAAAATGGTCAACGTAAGTATCAATTACCGCCTACTGATTATAGTATTGATGTATCTGCCGAAACTCAAAAACCTTATAGACCAAAGTTAAGCGTAAGAAGAAATTCTGATGAGTTGCTAAGACAACGCCATCTTTCGGAACCTAGTAGAAGTTCTGACGTCATGTCTACCAGTCTCATATTATCCGAAAATGACAAGAAGAGATTATCTCAAAGTTTAAGCAGAGAAGTGATGGATCGCGTATCTCAACGTCAAAAAAATAGAGCTTCCCTTTCTTTGGTGTTAGGCAAAGAAACGCGAGGAGCAATTGCAGCTGCCGAAGCTAAAATGAAATCCACTTCAGAAGTTGCTTCACCGAGAACGTGTTATTCTTTGGAAATGTCTGAAGATGAAAAAGATAAGAAACACAGGGACAGTGACTTTGTTCTTGTGTTAGCTAAAGATGATACAGACGCACACAAGAACAACATTAACGCGACCATGCAGGAGTGGGCACAACCAAAGACAGCTTTAGTTTCAACGGACGTTACGAACCGTGTAACATCTATGAGTGAAACGGAAAGCGGCAGTACAGATGAATCAACTAAGACCGTTGTTTATTTGGGCAACAAAGATGTTCTGAAAAAAGTTGAATATTTCGAACAAGTGGCAGAGGAACAGCCGTACACGCCAACCATTTATCGAGCGGCAGACGGCCACAATAACGAAGGAGAACCCGCGACTGACACGCAACAGGAACTGGAAATTTGCCATACCGAAGAGCTACGTGAACCGCGAAAGCTTGTTCCGTCACAGTCTTACCAAGATTTTAAAGAGCTGTTCGGTGAACAAGAACAAAATAAATTCACAGCAACAGCTTTAGCGGCAATTCGACCCCCGCCACCAAATTCGGTTTCGTCGCATGCTTCGACCTCCAGACCTGCAAGTAACGAAAACCTCTCACCGACTAGAATAGTTCAAATAATGAGAGCTGGCGAAGTGCGATATTTAAAAAATAAATTCGAACATTTGGAAAATGTCTACAGTCCTAGATCAACATCGTCACCTAGACGTTCGAGAAGCAATCCTGAACTTAACATGAAAGATCAAATAACAATTCCTGGGCAGGCCATTGGAGAAGTGGACAGTCTCAGAAGAAAATATGAATATCCGTGGATTTTCAGTAGAGGTCGTAGTAGAATTCGAAGAGGTGGAGTGGTGTCGCCAATTTATTTCCGCGCTGAAGACCGATACATGCCACACATTAATATAATCAGCAAAATAGCAAGTTTATACCCGAAGAAAACAGTGTTTCTCTCGGATGTGCGTCAGAAATCCGCCGAAGAATTAGCAAGAATTTTGGGATGCCCTTTAGGTGAAGTAGAGCGACTACGACAGCGATTCGATTCGCCCGAACGGAATATATCATTACTTGGACACATGTTTACATCATCTCCAAATATGCATGAACTTCGTGATATCGCGCCTTATTTGACAGGCCCTTGGACAGCCCACAAATATCCGAAAATGGAGGACAACACGCGTTCCTTATCTTCTCCAGAAACAGTACCAAAATCCTGGGACACTTCCTCTCTTAAAAAAGAGCGTCCCAGACCTAAATCCGCATCTCCCCCGCGTCTGAAGGCAAAACTTTCTCCAATTTTGAAGAGCCGCCAGCGAGTTCTTACGCAAAACGGAACATCAAAGCAGCATTATGATCCGAGAATTCATCAGCCTATAAGACGCTATCAGCCGCCCTGTCCAAAAATTGAACCAGTAAGGTACAAATCTTCGTGGCCACAAACAACCAGACCCTCTGTCACATTTAAAGGTGTTGTATTTTAACATAGAACGAAAGCACGTAGACGACAGCTTTTAAAAATTTTCTGCACCTTGTAGAACATTTTCAGGTAAACTACACAATACTCAGAATAGTTCAATTCTGTTATGTCTTTGGCTTGCTGTTTGCCTCATCCCTCATTGCATGCTATGAGAACTTGGACAATAGTGAATAATGCATTAGTTTAGTGAAAGTTCATAATTTGCACTGTTGAATGTAGAAGCCGAGGCTCCGACACCACCTCCCAAAGGACACCATGGAATAGACTTTTTCGAAACAGGTATTGTAAAAGCTATTTCCCAATTATTATTTATATTCGCAGTTATATTGAATCTAGGTCAAGGTTAAGCTTTACAAAAACAAATTAGGGTATAGAATACAGAAACTATGGCGAGGGAAAATATTGATACACAATAAAGTTGTAGTCCCGATTATTGATTGCATTATCCAAGGTTAGGCACTGCTAAACACAAGCGGAAATTAATTTCGTTCTATTCGGTGATACGGAACTAAGCTAAGCCTTGGTATTTTAAACTACAGGTATCAAACTATCGGTTTGATAAATAAACTGATATGTAAATGTGTGACCGATAATTTAATACATAGGTTAAATCACCTGCTTCGTGGATAACATAATTATTTTCATATAAAAGCCAACAAATAATTAACTGGGTTAAGAAGTAAAATTAAATGTTTAGTTTTTGAAAATATATCCATCATATAATTATAAAGTAAATAGCCTGTTACTCAAGGCTACAATATAATTAAATATCATATAAAACGATATTTTATCAGACCATTAATATTTAATTGGAATCGAAGCTGAAGAGCCCTCTTAAATATTTATTATATGAACATTAAATGTTCTCGATGTGCCGAAGTAAATTAATATATCCTTATTATTATGTATGCTGAAATTAATGTATTGCTATTGAAGAATTCCGTTTCATGAATATAATATAATAATTCTAGGCAGGCATCAATCAATCGGTGTAGGTACTTAAATTTCGATATAAACACAATCTAAGCGTTAATGGGTTAGTTTAACATAGGCAACCGCTTTAACACTCATGAGCAATAAAGTGTGTACACTACATTCTAATCGAAGAACATAATCATGTGCTGTTTGAACTAATATATGTTTAGTTTTAAATGAATTTTGAAATAAATCTTCAACCCTCATTGTAAAACTGTAAAGTAATTAAAACACTATATTCAATCGGTATCAAAATCTAATATAATAATGTTGTAGATCGATATTAGAGCAGTAATTTCAAGAATAAATGAGTTGTAAAATAATATTGTTTTTCTATTTCGGTTTTATAAAGCCGTTCTAAGCGCACTGTTTTAGCTTAAAAACAGTACGTTAAGGAGGCCTATAATCGTACTGTTTTTAGTTTGTTTTTTTACGATGTTGGTAGTTCGATTTGAATTTGAAAGTTTGAAATCTCAGTTTCAGCCACCTGTCAGTGCTGCCATAAGTGTTTATAAAAACTCCCTAGTAATCGATTTGACGTAAAATTTTCTACATAAATTTATTTAAAATACTCTTAAACTTCCTCAATAGAAAAAATAGTATAAAGAACACGTTTCATAAGA
>JABXWE010036320.1:0-13462 GCA_014611495.1 Limonius californicus
AATTTATATTATTGGCGTAACCAACGTATATAATTTAATTTTGAGCTAGCCGAGGTAAAGCAAATTTATTCAGTTTAATATTTATTTATAAAAATAATTCATAGCATATATTTTGACAAGCCAACGTGGGGCTTTTGAGTTTAATAATTATTTATTAAGATAATACATAGCAATATATTATAATATAATACATTTAGGTTCAAGTTGTAAATATTTTTCTTATTATTTACAGACCAATAAGATATTCGGTCAGTAGCCAAAATGACTTGAATATTTCTAAACCCAATTGCAATATACACAGAACCAAACTTATATGGAATCACCCAGTATTTCTTACTAATAATAAGAAATTTATGAAAACTTGTTATGCAGATAAGAGATAAAGGTTTTTATTGTAAATAAGATAACTAATTGATAAAAGCTGATCACGTGCACATTGAAAAATTTTGTTATTTGTGTCCAGTTGTAAAACCGAAGTGTGAGAATAGATTTAACTTTGTGTTCAAAAAAGGTAATATGCCCTACGTAGGTTTGTCAGATGTTCATAGGGGAAGAATTGTTGCTCTTGTTGAGCAGGGAATGTCACAAAGGCAAATCGCAGCAACGGTGGGCGTCTGGCAGGGCGTTGTTTCAAAAACCTATGCAAGATTTTTAGAATTGTGAACGCTCAAGAACAGACCTAGACAAGGTCGTCACAGAGTAACTAGTTATCGACAAGACCGGTTTTTATTTCAAATAGCTAGAACAAATCCAACCTCTTCTCATCCGGAGCTCCAAAGGCAACTTTTACAGGATACAGGTGTTGGTATTTCAGTTGAAACAATACGAAGAGATTCGTGCCCGAAATTTATTTAGCGTGAGACAGTTAAGGTTTCCCGAGTTATCCAAGCAGAGCAAAATTGATCGGTTAAATTGGTGTCTGGAACGCCAGAACTGGACAATTAAAGATTGGCAAAATATACTATTTTTACGCGAAACCAGAATTGGCCTGAGGTCAGATGATCGTCGAATTCGTGTTTTAGCAGCTCGAGACAGACAAGCTAGACTGCAAACTACCAGATCTGTTCCAAGATATAAAGGAGGAACTGTAATGTTTTGGGGAGGTATTATGAGAGTATGGGAGAAAAAACTCCTTTGCGTCCCTTACGGCAAAGTTTAACGGGTCGCCGGTATGTGGATTTGATGCTAGAACCCACAGTTAGGCTGTGGAGAGGTGCAATGGGAAATATTTTCATTTTCATGTATGATAATGCCCCAGTACATACCAGCAGAGTTGCCACAGACTTTCTGGAAACAGAAGATGTGATTGTTCTGAGATGGCCTGCCTGCTCACCTGATATTTATCCCATTGAGAATATGTGGGACTTCATTCAAAAGGATTAGAGCTGGAAGGGATAATCCAGGAAATGTGGATCAGCTCATTCAAGCCTCTCTAGGGGAATGGGCAAACTTAAATCAAGAACAAGTTGACAAGTTGATTAGATGCATTCCCCGTCGAATTGAAGATTGTATTAGGGCTACAGATGGCAACACTAACTATTAAAGTAAAAAACATGTTTCTATTTTTCTTTAATGAACCATTCTAATTCTTTAATATTTACATTTGTAGTGCGTTTTTGTTAATTTCGAGCATTCGTTACATTTCTTTATTATTAATAATTAAACTGGTTTAGTAAAGTATCTTACATTTTCCATTAACAAAATTTCAGCAGTACTTAACACAATTGGAAATACTGGGTGATTCCATATAAGTTTGGGTGTGTGTACTTCGTTATTCAAAACAGTATGTGCAATTATCCTATATAATGCTTGTCTTTTAACAGGAATTTACAAGTATCTGCGTTCGTTTTAGTACGTGTTATTGAGCATGTAACTGAAAACTAACCACTATAGGTTCCATTAAAGATGAGCAGCTGTAAGTGCATTTGAAAGTTGGAAACAACCATTTTGGTTGCGATAAAGTTAGCTATTTAGAATAACTATTTTTTAACTTTAAATTGAACGTAACCGATACTGTCATTTTGGCAACCATTACGGATGCACAAAGGATGCCTTTAAGTTACCCCAGGTAGGTCATCTTTCCAAGTTAAGAAATGATCACGTTGTGGACAGTCAAGGTTAACTTTGATTATGTGGATTGTATCGCAGTTAGGTAATGCATACAGAATAAGTTTGCAACACCACTGGCATTGTTACGGTTTTCAATGATCAACATCTGATTTCGCAACTTGAAATTTGTAAAAATACTTTTTCCTCTTAAACATATGAAAACTTATACGAGAAACACTATGAGGCAAGATATTTTGTCAGTGGTAGGGTTAATTTTATTAATTACAAATACCTGTTCAGCAAGTACAGAATTGCTATTCATGATTTAGTTAATTAATATACAGAACAATGGCACGTAATTAAAATATTTATACTGAATAAATTGTCACATTTATAAACATTTATAAATTTTCATGTTGAGTTGAACTAAATCAAATTATCTTGCGCTAACCGATGTTTCAATCTTTTATTTATACTTTTTCCCTAACTGATGCACTTCAGCACTTGGAGACAGATACATCTTTTTAACGAACTCTTCTATTGTTGGCTGATTAAGTTCATAGTGTATTTGTATATTACGAACAGGCTACTCAGCATTAGTTACCATCCGTAGCACTTTGTTTTGAAATACTTGCATTTTACAAATATGCGTTTGTGAAGCAGCACTCTATACTGGACACGCGTACATAAGGATTGGTCCTACGATCGAATTATGCATTAGTAAACCACAGTTTATTTTTAAAGAACTTTCTCGATTTGTTATAGAATATAATATACCAAGTAAATTTCGTTAAACTTTCGGTTTATGTGATATATCCAAGGAAGTCTTTGATCAAAGTACAGGCCTAAGTATTTAACCGAACTATCTGATACATTTGATTTCATTAGTTAGTCACTGATTGTTAAGTTCGTCGTCTCAATGTAAAGATCTGCACCTCCGCTTTAGTTGCTTTGACTGTTATATATCATGTACGATACCATTTTATAGGCCGATTAATGTCGTTTTGTAGTGTTGGGAGAGATAATGACGCACCGCAAATTGTCGCTCGCCGTTACTAGGGCTGAATCTTCCGCAAACATGGCTAGCTAAATGTCGACCGGTTCCTCAATGTCCTACGTCAATATGTTAAACAATGTTGGGCACAAAACAGAACCCTGTGGTACACCAACTCCGATACTTTTCTATAATGAAAGAGCTGAATTAGTTCAAATTCAGGGTCCGTTAGATATGCTGTCAGGATTTTAAACAGATACATGGGTAGTTTAATTTGGGCTAATTTGAGTATGAGACTATTTAACAATAATGTGTAAATGGTCTGTGCCATATACAAAAAAATATTCTTGTGTACTGTTTATTTTCATAACATTCCTCGATTTTCTGTTTGAGCCGGAGTAGATGAATATTTGCAGTACTGAAATGCTAGAAGTTTGTTGTTCTCTTCTTCTAATATTTTCGAAAACCTTGGCAATAGACTAATTGTTCTATAACTATCTATGAGTTGAGGGTTTTTCTTAGGTATGTAGAACAGCAGTAAGTGGGCTTTCCTTTCATTGCTCAGGAAAGTATCTTAGCCGTAAGCACGGATAGAAAACTATTGTTTAATATGTAAAGAATTTCTTTCAAAGATTTTTTAGCATGTTGCTGGTTACCATACCATGCCCAGTAGCTTTTTTGGGTGGTAAGTTGCTTATATAATATTCTAGTTCTGAGGGGAAACTGGATTGTCAAACTGAATTTGTTTGTGCCTATAATTTTTTATAGTTGTATTGGTTTGGTTAAAGAGTTCCTGATTAGCGATATTTGGTTCAGTAGTGAAGGTACATTCTAATTTTTAAGCAAGCACTTGACATTTCTGTCTCCGTTAGCAATACTTTAAAATATTAATAATTTTAGTTAGTTATTAACCAGCTTATAAATAATCAAAAAAAGACGTACAGATTCATTTCCACAACTATTAGTTACTAATAAGATCAGTTTTTTCCGGTAAAAGTCCTCTAGCCGCTACTGACAAGAAGCATATTTATAATAATGTTATACTTGAAATTAATTTTACTGTTCTGTATTTGAGTGTCAATTAATATTTTGCAGTTTTTATGATTCCGACAACGTTTTACGGCGAAATAGATAACGGTAGGTAGCCAACAATTTCTCAATAGTGATTTTCATATATTCTACTAGAAGAACTCAGTGTAAGTTTTATCTGGAGCAGTGGCAGTGTGGGCTGCGACCCCCTGGGTCGCCGCTGTATAGGGTTGGGTGGATCGCGGGATGATTTCCATAATAGAACAAAATGCCCTTTCAGGACATTTATTTCTGTCTTCCGCAAAGTAAACAAATATAAATCAAACTAAATATATTGAAATTTTCAATAAATGCAAGAACCAAAACATAAATAACTGTAAACATAAAAGCAAGTTGCAAAGTAAAAACGTTAATGCGATGTATGTGTCTGATTTTCAAAAACTATCTCTTGAAATCTGAGCTCTGTATTCAATACACTTAAACATTTTCAAGATCGAGGCGATATCTTACTTTTATTTTGATAGCAGTCATAGACAATAAACTTGACACAAACATGATGCAGGAAATGACACCAAACACTTTATAGTTTTGTCCGTAAGCTCGGGATATTCTTGCATTCGTTTGGTCCAAAATTGATATATGCTCTGGGAAAAGAAGTCTAGTTTCAACATTCCACCCTATGATATTTCAATATATTTCCCTACCATGTTGTCCGAAATTTCAGCTTGTTTAACGGAACTGATTTGAATTGCTTTGGGCAAATAGTCAGTTGTTATAAATTGTGCAAAATAACTTTCATATTTACAAACACCTGCTCCGAATGTATGATGTTATCTTCCTTAACTAAATCTTCTGAGTTCTTGAACGCACTCGAATCAATCAAACTTCTTCCTTCCAATTGACGTCGACCAGAAATCCAGTTTCTTTATAAATCCATTAATTTTGTCCGTGTTTGTTAATATCGCGGCTTTGCACACTGCTACTCAGAGTGTTTAAATGCTCGAAAATATCAGCAAGAAAAGCCAGCGTAAGAAACCGAAGGGAATTTTAAAATATTTTCTCATACTTCGGTTCGTCATCTTGCAGACACATCACAGGTTCTGTTTTTAACTGGAAAAAACTTTTAAAGATTTTACCCCTCGAAAAACATCTTATTTCCATGTGACAAAGAAGATTTGCCTGTAAAAAACCCATATCTTCATAACTTTTTCGTAAAATAAGAGTCTGCAATTCTTTTTTCCTGATGGAATTTACCACTATAATGACACTGTTCATAACGCAATCTATTTCAGAATGTAAAGATTTTGATGCAAAAGGTCTCGATGTAAAAAAACAGTGTAGCTATGTAACATTCAGCATTATTTCTCTTAATCTGATAATAACACCAGATCGATGTCCTGTCATAGCCTTGGCGTCATCGGTGCATATAGCAACGCATTTTGCCCACTCAATCTCGTACTTATTAGTACTTTGCACGAAAGTGTCGCATAATCATTTTCAGGGGGCTTTGATCTCTAGTGCAGCACAAAATGAAATATCTTATGTAATACCGTGTCCAGTATTGTAGCTTACAGATTCTATAAATTGGGCACAATTATGAATATCCATATATTCGTCTATCTGTAGTGAGAAGTGCGTGCATTTTTAAATATATTCAACAACTTATTTTCGAATATCGTCTGCCATGTCACTTAATCTTCTTTGGATAGTATTATTAGAGAGGGCTATTACGTTCAGCTTATCAGCCTCTATTTCAACAACCATTATTTGCACAATTTCAACAGCTGGTGGTAAAATCAGATCTTCAGCTATTTGTATGTAGCTTACTGGTATTTGCAATGCCAAATGCAACTCGATAACTTGATAATAGTGCTTTTTCATTAGTAGTGAGTGCTGATGTAAAAATGGCTTGCTCATTATGGAGTGAGTTTAGCTATCTCTCAAAGAATTCCACAGGCTTTTTTTCTGTCCGGATGTTTTGTATTGAAATGTCGAAATAGTTTCGATGGCTTCATATTTTCTTTTGACAACACTTCTCGACAAAGTATGTACTAGTTTTTCTAGGCAATAACGGTAAAATCATATTTCAGATACTAATCGCCGTGCAATCTATCTTTCTTTGTATTCATGTCACCGCTAGACACGAAAGGTTCTAATGATCGTTTTAAAAATGTATCAATTTTCAAAAATTGCGACTATAGCTCGAATTTAGCGTTAATTATTTGTTATCAATTTATTGCTTTCAACACACAGTCAGCACTATGGCATACAATTTTGAAATTATGACTAATCTCATTGCGGTCCACTGCTTATATAAAGCAAAATGGATTTTCCAGATTATTCCAGTGTCATCTAGCACACTCCCGAAAATGGTCGAAATTTTCGTAAACACGGAGAACAAATAAATCAGTTGCGCTTCTTGGTAACAGATTACGTCAGTTGGCCGTTTATGTGCTGATTCTGAATGAAGTTCAGTACTACAAGAGGAGGGACGCGAGAAAAACTTTACTAAACGGGGGACGCGCTTTTAAAAACTTTGGGTACCACAGCTCTAGAGTGATCTAAAATACAACTTTAGTTTGATGAACTCTGATCCCAAGTGTTCGAACTGTATGCAGGTATTACAATAATTAAACAGCACTACAAGACTGTGATAGTTCAGCCTCAGCTTCGCTCTATGTTTGTTAATTACTTATGGTTAATTATCAGACATAGCAGGAAAACCCAAATAGAATATAATTTCGGGAATGCCTTTATATCGGTAAAATATAGTCATCCATGGATTACAAATTAAAGCAATGCGCATTCTTGCTCTAACTCGTAACTTCTAGTTCAGGCATTCAATTGTTATGCTGCATCACTTCCTTGGTAAATTAACCTAAGGAACTAAATTTGGAAATGTGCGTCAGAAATATTACAATAAAGACAAAATTATATATTTCATTTCTCAAAATGAATTATTAAAACTAGATATGACGGAAATACACAACGAACTAATGAAGTGGTCATTGCGGTATATTCATTTGATTGGTTTCATCAACAAACAATTGATTTAAATTTCTATTACATTCTTTAATTTTCAACAAGCGTGACTTTTTCCTGGGGAAATGCTGTTTTTACAGTACAGGTTTTATGTTTTCACAGGCGGTTGTTCCCATCGCAAAGTTGCCTTTTTGTAATATTATTGAAAAAATATGCCACGATTGAATTACATACGACATACGCTTATTTACTGTATTTATAACATAGCGATGCTTATTCGAAATCGTTCAAGTGTTATAGTTTCCTTAGAGGTTTTACAGCGCAAATTTGAGTTCGAGCACAAAGGAAATGTATATTTGGTGGATATATCCCAAGTCGCACATATAAGGCTAAGGAGTAACACAATAAAATAAAATTAGCACTTGTGCTGGAATAGTAATTGAAATAAGTCACGCGTTTACTGACTAGAGCACGTTTATCAACAGACTAAGGATTCGTCCTTCCTGCTCGTATATTAACCGGCATCGGCAGTAGGATTCAAATTAGTTCACAGCATGTTTTCAGTAGCTAGCCACATAACCAAAGTTACCATTGATAGTTGCAAAAGTATTAATGTTTTAACTTGTAACGATGACCTAGCTGTGTTATCTTATAATCGTGTTGTAAGTATACGTAAAACATCGCATTCCACATATACTTGAGACATGCTTATCCTAAATAGAGTAATGCCGTTTAAAGAGGAGCATTTTTTCGCATATTACTTGAGGGGAATGCTTGCTTGCTCTGGCCGTGTACGCGGTTTTGTACACTCCGAATAAGAAGTTTGAGAATCTTATCTGAATTTTATGATTTGCATAAATGAAACAAATAATTAATCTATTAATATATTGTTATACTACCGATAATTGTATAATATTAAAAAACATGATTACTATGCATTGTCCGAAGTATTACTAAAACCAAAATCACTGGCAGTACCATCACTTACAATAATTACTAAAGAATCTGTTGTAATATGCCTTAACACTTCATTTTCTAAATATTCCTCTTCAACCATTTTTACATGATTGCAAACTTTGTTCCATATTTTCTTTTGTAATATAGTAAAACTTTTCTTCTGAAAATTTTTTTGCATTTTCTAATATAAAAGTAACGTTTCTTTGAAGCTACAAACGTTTTTACAGTCCCGAAATCATTTCGATGGCATTTAATTCTGGGTGATACGGTGGTAATGTCAGAAAACTGTGGCCGTGAACTTCCATTATGGTGTTTATTTTAAGTTTTTCATGAACTTCTTTGTTATTTGTTTATTTTAAGTTGTATAATTGCGCTTCTGTCTTTCCGACTGTTACATGAATGTCATGAACTGCTACCCAGTCCAGTATGTCTTGCTTCTTACTGCTTGAATTTGGTGCCGGATTCAATTGCACATTATGATAAGGAGCGTTAGAAATGACGGGTTTGTTTAGATTTTTGGTCAATCACTTTTCAAAATTTTTAAAATTCTTCTAGTTGGGATAATCTCCAAATTTTGTTCCAGGATTGAAATTCAACAATGCCTTATCAACGAATCCATAATCTTCCCCTCCCGCATGCAACTTTATTAAACGTTCACCGTCTGAAATATTTGTTAATAAACACTTGGTCGAATTATTGGACCAACATTTTGATTTTGTATGCCTGCTGTGTATACGTCCATATGAATAATTTAAAGTTTTAATAATTTGAATCAACGACGTTTTCCCACCCTCAAAATCAAAATCCTCTTTTAGCTTTTGTAATAACCTCTTGATTGTTATTTGTTCATCGTTGGTTTTATGAAAATTATAGATAGCAGAGGTGCTTGTTCAGAATGTATTTCAACGACGTATTACAAGGGTGGATTAAGAAGTGCCATAATATGGGTATACTAATTAATGATGAACCACTGTTCACGCTTTTGTTCGCTGAGCACCAGTTTATAGTGACAGGTGATGAAATTGATTCCAGTTACATGATGAGGAAGCTTTTCCTAGAGTACAAAAATGGGGCTTAACGATTAACGTGAAGAAAACAGAATACTTGGTTGTGAGGGAGGAAGGACAAGACCTCGATATAGGATCAGAGACAGTAAAGAACTCCAAAAAATCCAAATAAGTGAGAGTTACATTCACTGAAAAGGGAAACAGTAATGAGGATGAATAATAAAATCAACCAAGGACGGAGAGCGATAAATCAACGAAACGAAACAGTTAATGGGTACGCCTACTTAAAACGTATGAAAGACCATAGATGGCCAAAGAAAGTATTGAGCTGGGTTCCTAACTTTCGAAGAAAAAGAAGAAGACCGCCCTGATCTTGGGCAGCAGAAAGTAATTAAGCCGTGGAATCCAGAGGACTGCAGGAGGGCGACTGGTTGGATGGACATTCTTGGAAAATAGGAAGAGGATTAGGGTTACATCCGTAAGGTACCCGCATTTGTATACGAGGGCTATTCTGTTTCCGCTGAGCCTATCTAGCCGGCTGAGATATTTTGAAACAAATTGTGTTTGATATTTTAACGTAGTTGTTTACAAGTTTAATTATAGCGAAAGTTGTCTAATATACTTTAAATATTTTAAAATACATAATTTGAAAGTAATCTTTTCCCTACGAAATTAGGAATTGAATAACGAGCATTATCGAGCTGTGGTTTTTTATAATTTCGCGCGTGGCTTAAGGTGTAAGTAACGGTTTGAGGAAACCAATCGAGTGTTTGGTGGCAACTGACAAGTCGTGTTCCTTAGCAACCGTAAAGCGGTAGTACAATGAATTCCAATATGGTCGGCGTTCCTTAAATGACGATTTTCGAGCTCCTAAGTCAGAAACAGCAATTACCGAAAGGAATATTGGTCGTGTACGAAACATGAGCAGTTTTTAAGATTGTGTGAAAGCAATTGACACTATTTTACACAAACATTTGATGATACGTAAACTTTGTGGCAGTTGGATTCCCCATAATTTGACTCCAGTTCGAAAAGAAAACCGTGTGGCTTGGTGCAGATCTACATTGAATCGCTCTGACAATGGATCGTCTCATTTGATGTACAACATTATTACAGGTGATAAAACGTGGGTATATTGCTGTGATCTCGAAATAAAGCTACAGTCGGCAATTTGGGTCTGCGAGAACGAATCGGCTCCAACAAAAGTTAGTCCAGGTCAAGCATCTAATGATTTATTTTTATTTCCGCGTGTAGAGAATAAGTTACGGGGTTTAGGTTTTACATCGGCCAAAAAAGCGGTTGACGCATTTAAAAATCAAAAAAATAAGGCGGGCAGATTGGAGAAAATGTTTTAAAGATTAGTTTTCACGGATGCCAGAATGCATTAACTGTGGAGGAGAATACTTTGAAAAATTATATTGTCAATAAATTGTGCATTACTTTACTAGACTCCGGGCGGGAATGGCTCAGTGGTAGAAGAGCTTTGGATGTAATAGTCCAAACGCTTCCCGGTTCGAATTTCTCCAGGGTCGGAAATTTTCCTAATTCCCTGGCTGATCGGTACTGGGTCCAGGTCTCCATTTGCCATTGGGGATCAAATTAATTGCACTTTTCGTGTTATGATCGCACTAGAGGGGCAACAAGATCATATACACAAAAAAATACACCACACAACAGCAGCTTAAGCATGGTTACGCACCAACACGGTAACCCGCAGAGTCGGGCCCTGTAGTGCATTGTACAAACTAACTTAGCTTTGTCTCACACCAAACGCGATCGGCCTCTAAGGCCTGTGAAAGCTTCATAATAAATAAATAAATTACTAGGCTCAGCAGAAAGAAAACAGCTCTCGTGTATATATATATATATATTGCTATGAATTACTCTTAATAAATATAAATAAACAAATAATTCAAAAGGCCCCACGTTGATGGTGACATAAAGATGCCATGTATTATAATTTTTAAATAAATTTTAATTAAATATGTGAATTTTCTTTACCTCGGCTAGCTCATAAATGATATTTTTAAGTTGGTTACGCCAATAACATTAATTAAAAATACCAGCATATAAACATAATAAATATCTCAGGGTTTTTGAGTTCGTGGCCTCGCTTAATGGTAGTCACAAATTTCCAACAACAAAAGTATACACAAATATCAATATTAAATCAGAGTTGACTTATCTTAATCAAAACTTTTGAAGTATAGTGTACATCAAAAATGTTGCCGTTGAATGCATACTCAAATCTCCTGGAATGCACTGTCAGCTGGTTCCCGCCAATTCATCCAGACAGCTCCACTCCTCGTAGCACATCCAACCTCGTACTCGTGCAAACCATTATATTATTTAATTAAAGTGTAGTGTAATTTCCAGTGAACACTTCCAAATTTTATTATACCGTTTTCACTTGTTGTCGATACGTTGTTTATTCTTTAAATTGTGATAATGAACTCACTTTTAATTTCACGTTTTATTTTAGGTTATGGATGTTGAAATAAAAATACTCAATTTAAACCCATACTTCAGGTATAAAAAGCAATTTCAATTTGAAATAACACTTAACACTTAACAATTTTTTAAATTACTTGAAAATTATTAACACTTTGTAATTTTTATAAAATATTAACTTCAAAGATTTTTATTATTAACAAGATTGAAGCCACGCCTACTTTTAAATGAATTTGATCCTTAATAACTTCAAATTTTGATTACATAGAACCCGGAAAAAGCGTCCTTCTGTTTCAAATACAATAAAACAACTAAATTCCCAAAATCATACCAAAATGAACATTTTGCGCAGATTAATTTTAAAAATGGACCAATCAAATTGCTTAAAATTATTGCTTACATTTTCAATTGTTAATTGACATTTTAAATTTACAAAATACAAGAAAATTAGATTAAGATTCGAAAAACTAAATTCATATTTATGATCTTCATAAATTTACGATTCTTTTAGTACAAAATATGACAAGATTTGAATTAAAAAAAAATTACAAGTATTTAAATATTCAAAATTTCCAAAATTTAACAAATAAGGCATAAAATCATGAAAATCATAATCTAAATTTTATAATACAATTAAATCTGCAAGAAAACCTCCTTCCCACATACTAATAATAATTTAACCCTCGGATGGCCAAGCGGGGTCTTTTGAAGACACCACGTTGCATATTTGTCATACAACTTCTTTAAAAAACCTAGTTGTGCCCTGGCTATTTTTTTAGCTTATTTTTTTGTATTATTTATGAGATGCAATTACTGGCAGAACAAAATTTTTCGGCAATTTTTATAAAAAAAAGGTTTTCTTGGTTGGGGTCTCGGAAAGACCCCGCTTGGTAATGTGTGTAATGCGTGACTATGAATCTGGAAGAACTGGCAGGCAACCATTGTTTCTGCGAAAATTAGGCCTTGAAACATGAATGGGTTTAAAAAACATGTGCAAGACTCCATACGAGCTATTATACCAGTTAATGCCCACGGTCAATAGACAGAAAAGTTAAAACAAAGTGTAGTAAATGCGGTAATTATACTTGTACCGATCATTCCAAAAAGCAAAATGTTACAGTCTGTGTAGACTGTATGTAAAAGCAAATAAAAGATGCACTACGCTTCTATAATGTGGATGTAGTATTTTTAGAGTTTAGAGTTAATAATGTTATACTATTGTAAGTAAAAAATTCCTTCAGTTAGCACACAGGTGCAAAATCGCATGGGGTCTTCAAAAGTCCCCGCTTGGCCAGCAACGCCAGTAAAAATGCTTGGCCATGCGAGGGTTAAATACCAAAAACAAGATTCTAACCTAGAAAAGTAATAATTTCCCCTAATTTTCGATATTAGTTAATAAATACTCTATTTCAACAAGACAAAAGTGTTTTAACACCTTCCTTAAACAACATATAAACTATTTATAACAATATTAATACTTTAAAATACAAATACAGCTTGTCACATAAATATGTACAAAACATAAATCAACAATAATCAAATTTTTTACGTTTTAGGGCTCCCTTATTTGCCCACAGCACTCAAATTAACATCCCACGGTTCACTACTATGTTTCAACATCATTCTTTACGGAATGTTTACTCGCAAGATCAATTTTGAACCAAAAGTAGCATCACGCATCACTTTCCGAAGATCATAGAAGACCTTATTCACTTATTAAGTATCCAATTATCAATTTTAATTAATACAATCTTTTAAATAGGCTCTGTTACATGATAATTAAATTAATTATAAACAATTTCAGGTAAAAACCATCTTCCAATCATCAAAATAATATCCTTTTATATATATATACATAAGGTATTACAAAGCCAAAAATCACGTTATATCTGGGTTACCTCATAAGATCAATATAGTTTAAGTATATTCCATAATAATAATATTATATAGGGTAAATAACACAGCACTTTATATATGAAGCTTGCAAAATTCA